>JAABKJ010007545.1:158369916-158477124 GCA_011634705.1 Andricus grossulariae
TTCATTTTTTCAAGTTAAAAATTCAACTTCTTCGTTAAAACATTCTTAAAAGTTCATTTTTTTGGTTAAAGGTTCATATTTATATTTGAAAATACATTTTCTGAATTTTTGATTATTTTGAATTTAGTCTAGACGCATTTAATATAAAATTGCTTAATTGAAAATCATTTAAACTGAGAATTATGCAACTATCATGTTTTTTAATCGTAAAAATTTAGAAAATTTAAATCTCAAATTATTAAATGTAAAACTGACTAAAATTGAAACCAAACAATTATTTCAGTGCGAAATTACAATGTGAATTTTTTTGACAATTTGAAGTGCAAAATAAATCCTCTTGGAGAAAAATTAAGTTTCTCCATGTATTTTACCTACGTATGCGGAAATTTATGATAATTCCTCATTTATAGCCGCTTCTTCAGATGTAAAGTCAACAAGTGACAATTCACCCTCGTGACCCTCCTCCAGTGTAAACTAAGGTATACTTTACTCACTTACTAATTATCCAGCTCGATGTTACCCTGTAATATTACCAACTTCACCCACAAAAAACCATTACCTGGAACATTTCCTCCCGCAGTTTTTTCTGTGAGTCACAGCGGTGATCACCCAGAAATTCTTAGGTTCTGCGAATTAAATTCAGCTAGTGTTGTAGCATAGGAAACTTTTTTCAAAAACTGAAATCGACAGGCCGTAATCTTCGATATCTTAGCTTTTACTTAAGCTAATTACACTGCGAAAAGCTTTACGCGTGCCCAAGATATGAGAACAAATTTCTAAGAACATGTTACATATGAGGTGATAAACAAATTCTTTTCCAACTTTGACCCTATCAGTACATAAATAATGACAAGTTATACCGCCGAACTTTAACATCTTAAAAAAATGTTGTATTCTACGTGACAGTTTTGAGAAATACAAGCCGTGTCGAAACATCACTACTATGTATTGACACTTTTATTCAAGATTTGAATAAAAGATTGATTTCTACATGAACGGAAGACCAACATGATTCGTCGATTTCTCTATATAGATAAGTTTTCTATAACCAAATAAAGTTCGAAGAAACTCTGATCCTGAAATTCAATTTTAGTGTTGTCAAAAGTTCTCAAAATTATTACCTTTCAATCATCATATAATAATTTTCCAGGGTATCTGCGTCGCGTTTCAGTCGGCGATCATTACTGTCGGCCTTCATTTCTGTCGGCCGGCTGTGCTGCTTGAGCAACTGAAACACGATGCAGGTACGCTTTGCACTTTCCAGTAATATCTAGGTTTATCTAGTATTATCTAGGTTTTGCATTACATTATGACCGAGCACGGTTCTTTTCCATGCTAAGTTACCGACAGTCAGTATCACCCTTGGTAGCTAATGAAGATTGCTTAAATGGATCAAAGCTCAGGCCATATATGATGCATCTGCCTAATTATATATAATCCATTATAATATATGTACATATTATAATATAATATTATATAAAATATATGAAAATTCGAATTTTTAACTAAAGATATGAAACTTTTTTTTGCAACTTTCCAAAACTAAGTGATAGCGGTGCAAAATTTATAGTAACTTTTAGAGAAATTGAAGTCACTCCTTTAAGTAAGTGCAAGCAGGTTTTTTTCTCGATGTGTAACGTATCTGTAAGGAGTATTTTCAAAAAAGAAAGTTACTCACCTCCCAAAGCTTGTTGGCTTGATTGTCTCGCAGAATACTGCCACCTCTTCTTAGGAGGAAGTATAAGAGGTGAGTCGCCCTGCGAACTTAATTCTGTAAGAACAAATAGAAATGGATGAATTTTTAATTTGAAATACTAAAACTGAGAAAAACTTGCTGCGGAATATGAATTTTCATTCATTCAAGCCTATGTATTGTGTCGTTGCGGATTTTGCAGTGAACAAAAGTCAATCGTGAACATAAAATATATGCATCTCTAGCACTTCAGAGAATGCACGATGCTACCCAGCTCGATCCGTCGATATTAAGTAACTAGGGCCGCGAATAATCTGAACCACGCGTTAGGCTCAAGGTGAAAACCACGACTGGATGCAGAGCCGATCGCTCTGTAACAAAAACCCTATAACAAACAATAAAGAGAAATTGGCCAATGAAGGATATGAACGAAGAAACTAAAAATATACACATTCAGAGCTCCTAAAAAGATATTCACAGATCAAGGAACAAACTTCTTATCAGAATCAATTCAACAATTTGAAGATACATTGAATATTAAGCATATAAGAACTATACCTTTCCCCGGACTGAGAAACGACAACATAGAAAGAATGCACTCAACCTCTAAAAATCTCATTAAAACGTCAATAGAAGATAGTAGTGAACAACAGAATGAAAGTCCAAAATTCATAACGTTCGTATTTATTCCAGTTAAAAATACAAGTGCGGGTTTCTCTCCTTTCGACATGACGTTCGGAAGAGATCCTGATATCACATCAGCGATACCAAAATCACCAACCCTTACTTATGCTGATTTAATGAAGAAATGAGAAATCAAACACAATTACATCATTGAG
The DNA here is from genome assembly GCA_011634705.1 of Andricus grossulariae. Classification (NCBI taxonomy): domain Eukaryota; kingdom Metazoa; phylum Arthropoda; class Insecta; order Hymenoptera; family Cynipidae; genus Andricus; species Andricus grossulariae. Next base: position 158,372,449 of record JAABKJ010007545.1, read on the forward strand.
AGAGCTAAAGAAATAACAGAAGTTACACGAAATAAGACCAATAAATGTTTAGATGAAGATATAGTGAAAGGTCATCCAGTTTACAAAATAGGACATCAAGTCAAATGGTAAAAAAATATGAAACAATATGAATTAGGCCAAATCTGGAAGGATCCAGGAATAGTTACTGTAATTACAATTAATAATAATCTAAACGCTAGATCCGAAGGAAAAACTCTTCAACTTCATATTGATCAAGTAATGCCATTTTATATTTCATTAAAATAGTTTTTCTGTTACTATGGATGTTGACAAAGACGACACAAGCAAGCTACATTCTTCGAGTAATGTATGGAAAGATCTACATTTGTGAATATGATATGAACCTTCTCGTCAATTCTTGTGTATTCGGAAACTTACCAGTAAGTTTCTTTGTTACCTTCTTCAATTTCATGTTGTCGAGAATCTTCTAACTCTAGTCGAAACTCGCTCTATTGTTGTAGCGGTCGCTGCGGTACTAAGTCGGTCCTATTGTCGCGAATTATAAATTTGGAAACGTGGTTGCAACTTTATTCTTTCCTCGAGGAACTGACACCGAACCAAACTGAGTTTCATTCCGAGGAAGACGAGCCCAATTTGATTATTTGTGTCCAACGAATCCGCCTGGTGTCCGCCTCCGATTTTCTTCCTTCTGACATTAGTTGCAGTACTCGAAAAACTAAGCGACACGTGTTTTTTCTTATCTGTCCAAATCGGGTTTTTGGAGGTGAAAACCGCCCCCAAAATTTGTGTTTTTAAAGACGCAGTTACTGATTTCTCATATTGCAGCGGTGGTTTTCACAATGAAACCAATTGGACCAACTTCCCAATCTAAGGCCTACTTCTGGCAATGTAAAATTATGTAATGGATATTTCTTAATTTTATGTAAACATGCAAACAGTGAACTGCACTTATTGTGATTTTGAGTAATCAGAAATAATTTTGAGGCAGAACACCCTTCTAAAAATTATTCGAAAAATTTGAGAAAATCACATCTTTCACGTCTCACAATAAAAACATTTTTCTAACTGGTTTTGTACGAAGAAGCCACTTTATTTTGGATAAACATAGTAAAATGTATCAAAGTGTGGATACCCCTAAAAAAAAAATTTTTGTATGCATGTCCAAACACATAAACATTATTTAATTATCGCGCAAGACATATATTTTTTTCAAATTTTTCCGCCTCAATTTACTACTGTTTGGCAATTTTTGTGTGATCGAAAATAATATTACGGTAGTTCTTCCGCCGAAAAATTTTTCGCAAAATTTGAAAAAATCACATTTTTTATCTCTTATTGTAAGAAAATTTTTTCAGTTGGTTCCATTGTGAAAGAGACCGCTACTATATGAGAAACAATTAACTACGTCTTTAATACCCCAATGTTCGGGGGCGCTTTTCACTCCAAAATCCCGATTTGGGCAGATAATTAAAAGCAGGTGTCGCCTAGTTTTCCAAATACTACAACATACGTAAGAATGAAGAAAATCGGAGGCGGACACCTACCTAGGTTTTGTTGTTTGTTACCCCTGCAATTTTCGCAACCCCAGTTAGTTGATTCACGAATTATTTCCTGAATATTATTACTTTCTAAAATTTTTCTTACCCTCAGTTCGTGTACCCTTAAATGGACATTGTAATGCCTGCTATAGTAAATAATGTAATTTGTACATGAAATTGAAAATCGAAATCTTAAAAACAACTTGATACGAAATTTCATGAAATGCTAACCAAAATGTTCAATGATAAACAGCGGCAATGTATCCTCAGCATTCAATTTTGTAATTTCAACTTCAGATTTATAATCAGAAACTACAAAAAAACCTCAATACATCATATAGCAATAATTTTGCATAAAACTGCGATCTCGCATTTTTTGGTACTTCCCGGGCCCAGACCAGAAGATAGAAGAATAAATATTAAGACATAAGTTACATATATACAAATATTCTTTATGTAGCAACAAATTTCATTAAAAACAGATGATATTTTCCTTTAACCGAAAGCTTATTATATTTGACAACGAAAGAATTTTCTATTTCCAAAAACTTGCAGAAGGTTAAAGACATCGTAGGACAAAAGTCATGAGCATCAGAAAGTTGACATAAGTATATAAATTATAAGTATGTTCACTCTTATTAAACTTACCAACAAAATCCAGAAGAACCGAAAATGTAAGAATTAGAATGTAGCTGCCGATCTTCATTTTTTCTCCGGTATCAGCCAGATTTTCTGAATATCGACTGAGACTCATGTAGAAACTTTTGCCACGGAAGCAGAAACTGCCACCTTTTGTAAATAGGCAAATCATCACGCAATAGTCAAGAACTGAAGCTAAGAAAAAATATCATCTATTACTTTGTTGTCAGTAAACATTTCGTTGAATATTATCACGTCATATTTGTTGCAAGCTTAATGACTGCGTGTACTCTTATTGATACAGCATAAAATTACCAACTTAAACGATCTTCTAAAAAACGTCATTTTTTACGCGAAAAAATGCAAAAACAAGAAACTTTGACAATAAATTGAGATGAACTAAGATTACCTGAGATTACTTCGGATTACATAGGATAACTATGGATTAAACAAAATAAACTTTGAATAATTTTTTAAAAAGCAGTTTAGCTCTAAACTCTATTTTTGAAAAATTTTGAGCAAAAATTTTGAAGGATATTTTCGAAAATTAATTCCAAGACAATAATAAATAATATCGACGCTAATCCCAATTAGAAAATCTTTTTTGCAACAAAGAAATGAGATTTCAATTAAAATGATAAATCTTAGATTGAAGCAGTTGAATTTTTAGTTTGAAAAAAGTAATTTTTCACCAAATAAAAAGGAAAAAGGATTTTCAACAAACATTTAAGATTTTCATCTTCTTTCTTCAATGTTTTTTTCAGTTGAGGATTTATCATTTTACGTAAAAATTCATATTTTAGAGTTGAAAATTAATTTATTTTGTCCTTTTGGTAAAACATTAATGACCTTGGTGGAAAATTTATTTATTTTTGACAAAAAATTTAGATTTCTTTTGATAATTCGTTTTTCTTGTTTGTGAAAAATTAATTTTTCATCAGAAAATTCAGCTATTATGTTCTGGTAGAAAATTTATTATTTATAGGTTGAAAAATTAACTACTGGTAGAAAATTGATGTATTTTCCTGAGAATTCCTCTTTGTGGTTCGAAATATAATCCTGCTCATTTAAGATTCATCTTGTTGGCTAAAGGTTCAATTATTTGATTCATTTTTTTTTTTAATTAATTTTTTACCCTGAAAATTTGATGATTCCCTTCTTGGTTCTAAAAATATCTGTTTTAATTGAAAATTTAATTATTTTGTATGAAATTCATCTTTCTGGATTTGAAATTTATCTATTTTGTTGTGGATTCATTTTTTATGATCGAAAAGTTATCTTGGTTAAAAATTTAACTGTTTCATTTAAAATCATCCTCTCGGATTGAAAATTCATCTTTCAGAGTGGAAAAATCATCTTTCATGGTTTGAAATGAACTTTTTTTTTGGAAATTTAACTATATTCGAAAAACTGGCCTTTTTAGCCTACAAATTGTACTATTTGGGTTTAACTATTTTTGTTAAAAACCACTTTTTTTTAGCTCGAAAGTTCAACTATCTGGTATGCTAATCCAACTGTTTAGTTGAAAATGTACACTATCGTCAGAAATTGTGCGCACGACTCTTGTGAGCGCTATTTAAAATCACTGCTGACTTTGAACCGCGTTATTTCAGTGAGAAAGAGAGAAAAGGAATTGTTTGAAAAACATTCAGAAAGCTTATGAAATTCCACGTCTAGTGGTACCCAAAAAATATTTTTTTGACGTTCTCCAAATAACACAGCACGTGAGAAGTTTAAAAACAAAATTCAAGATTATCAGATACGATTGAACATTTTTAATCATATCTTGGGTACACATGAAGATTTTTTAAGTCTTCTTGACTTAAATTCAAGATAAGATTTCAGGCTCGATGACGTATAATTTTAAGTAGTGCGCATAATTTCCGATGGTAGTGTAAATATTAAACTTACACTTACATTAGATTAATTTGATTTAAAAGAATGTATTTCACTATTATTTCACTATTTTCGTGGAATATCACCCAATTCGCAATGTTTTGAGAGAACTAAGGGCCATGTAATTTTATTGGGAAGGGGTTGGGGGAAGCAATGGTCGTCGGCGAGGGTGGCGTCAATTCTTTGGGAATTGTGTTGAATGTAAACTTTAGAAAGAGAGCCAAGATTCAAATAACAAATGTATATTAGAGCCCTAGCAGAACAAACAAAAACATTTCAGAAAGAGGTGCCGTTCCGATCCTTTCTGAATCCTATGTGAACTTTGGTTCCCTTTCTTTTCGAACTTGTTCAAAAGCACAACAATTTTTAGATATACGTAATTTCGCAATAGTGTTTTCAGTCAAACATTATTTTGTCCGGTTATTTTTGATGTAAAACTGTTTTTTTCTTCGGTGTCAATATAGAAATATTGCAAGTGACGCTCCTACAAGTCCAGCTCAGGACAAATTTGATCTCATATACAGTACATTTTTTACAATACAGAAAAGGCAATCTTATAAAGAAGCATGTACAGTAATTAAAAATAATAGTAAAGCAAATAGATAATTTGAAGTGTGGAAGTAAAAAAGGCTTTCTTAATCGTTATGAAATTTTACTATTTCTAGGTTTTCAGGAAAAATCTTTGCTACAGGGATTCAATAGGAATCAACGATAAATAATGTTCGGAATACAAATTTATTTAGGTCTTGCCGAAAACATAGATTTGGAAGATACGGTCGTCTACACGACCGTTTATTTTCAATAGAGAATAAACCGTTGGACACACTTCAAACAATAACAAAATTAAAGTTAATTGTATTCATTTGTTGAAAATTCAGCAATTTTAATATAAAGATTCGTTTTGGTTGGAAATTCAACTGTTCAATTGAAACCGAGCTGAAAATTCCTCTACAGGAACCTTGGAGGATCCTGCACATGTTTCTGTACACGAAACTGCACACGAACCTGTACAGGTAATCTCGACGGTTCCTGTGCAGGAATTTGGCGCAGGATACTGTACAGGATCCTTCCAAAGGTTCCTTTGATGGCTTTCCGTGAGGGATTATGTATAAGTTCCCGTACAGGAACCTGCGCCTCCATTTTCTTCGCGAAGGAACCTGTACAGGAACCTGTAGAGGATCATTCAAAGGTTCCTTCGTCAATGAAGGTTCCTTTGCAGGAGCATGTACAGTTTCCTCCGCCGAATTCCTGCACAGGATCGGTCATGATTACCTGGACAGGTTCGTATGCAGGTTTTTTTTATCGATTACCCTTTTTTTTAATTGAAAATGCAACTATTGTGACAGCGGCAAATTATTTCGAAATATAATTAACCGATTAAACGAACATACCTGTAATCCTGTTCGATCTGATCACAGATTTTGAAGCTTTTTAAATTTAAAAAATTGGCAGCATGGCGTCCTTCTTCTTCCGGTGACGCCCCGTGGTATCATGCCATTTATTTTAAAGCAGGCAAATCGAAAAATTATAAATTAGGGATTTTCCATGAGGATAAATTTGGGTTGGGGAGGCAATGATCTATTCGAACGAGGCGACTCACGTAATTCCCATTGAACTTCACTTACAGGTAAGTTCGTTTGATCGATTAATTATATTTCATCGTCTCGTCCTTCTAGATCATTATGTGGATGTTTATTGCTAGATTGCGATTTTTTAGAGAAAGAACTTCATTCCTATAATTTTGATTCTAACACTTTCAGTTTTATATCTTATTGAATACCACTGCCTTAGCTACCGCAGTTTTATCAATTATTGGCTTCTTATAAAAACGAGCAAATACTGTGGACTTTTCTGTCCATCCTATGCGCTTTGAAAATAGACGTGTCGACTCTGCTTTCATAAAACACGTCCTTTATCCATCGTGATAATGTTTAATTTGTAGCAGCTTTGTACGGTTTTATTACATGTGATAAATAACTCTTTAATCGACCCTCTTAGTTTCGCTTTTACAGAAATATATGTTTGCAACGTAGATGCTACACAAAGTTCTCGCTGCCCGAAAAAAAAACGAAATTACTAAACATGACTGAGACTTATTCACTTTAGAAGTATTTAAGCGACTAGAAAAATTTTTATTTGAATCACCTCATTCGAAATGATTATATCTTCTAGCAGAATTTTCGATAACGTTTGTATACGTTGTGAAGTAACTAAAGCAAGTAACATCACTAACTTTTCCGTTATTTGTTAAAGTAATAGCTGACTTTTTGGGCATGTTTTGAAATAGTCGAGAACTATTTGAGGGTCCCAAGTGCAATCATACTTTGGCTTTTGTGGCTTTACAACTGAAACCCCTTTAAAAAATCGTCTCATTAAGAGATTATTACCAAGTTCTGACAAGGAAATTAGAGAAATAACCGATCTGTAAGAATTGAGAGTACCATAGCAGCCTATTTGTTCGAAAATTATCATTAAAAAAGACATTACATTTGAGATGTCTGCATCGAATACTGACAAATTATTTTTTGTACAATATTCCCACCATGCGCGCAAGGGTTTGTTGTATTGTTTTATTGTAGAATGAGATAATGAAGCTAACATGACTGCTATCCCTGATTCCGCTATGCCTCTGCGCCGAAAAGCTTCGCCGATAATTTTCTTGCTACCAGGGTAAGATTTCTGGCTAATGGATGTGCTTTCCTGAAAGGACATGTGAGTAAATCAATTTTTGGAGAAAAAAACAATGGCTCTTCTAATAATAGTTCTAGAAATAAGGGGTACCAAGTCTGCGCAGGCCATAAAGGTACCACTAACACTCCTTCGGCCTTATCATCAATAATTTTTCTTAAAACTCGCAATATTAAAGAAAATGGAGGGAAAGCATAGAAATAAGTCGATTTCCAGGATATGGTAAATGCGTCAGTTGCAAACGATTCCGGATCTCTAAACCATGAAACGAATTTTTTACATTTTCTATTTAAGTTTGTTGCGAATAAATCTACCTCGAATTTTCCAAATCTCTTTTCAATATACTCAAATGCATAGTGATTTAACTCCCATTCTGTTTCTGGCGGAAGAATACGAGATTCATTATCTGCAATCTTATTTTCTTTTGATTTTATATACGACGCAAAGATCCACAAACTTCTTCTCACACACCACTGCCATATTTCTCTACTAATTTTGTTAAATTTAGGGATTTTTACGCTTCCCATACGATTTATGTACGATAAGGCAGTAGTATTATCAACCCGAAGCAAAATCTGACAAGATTGTTAATTATATGCAAAGCATTTGAGAGCATTAAAAACTGCTTTTAGTTCTAGTACATTTATATGTTCTTTTTGATCTTTTGCGTCCCACCACCAGCCGTGAGTTTTTTGCTCATTGTAACGTGCCCCCCAACCGGTTAGAGACGCATCTGAACATATTTCCATTTGGAAAACTGAATCTCGAATAGGGTTATTTACGGAAGTAATGTTATTAATCCACCAATCTAATTCGATCTTTATTTCAGGCGTTATTAGCATTTTTGCATCAAAATTCCCGTTATTATTTTGTAAAGCAAAATATTGTTGTCTTCCCATTACCTTCGTGTAAGGCCATCCGTATTTTACACCTGGGCAAGCTGAAACCAAAGTGCGAATACATTTTGTAAACTCTCGAATTTGACATGTTGATTTTGATGGAAATTCTTTCGTTAAATTCAAAATTTTGTCTCTCTTTTCTTTAGGCAACTCAACAATAAATTTATTACTATCAAAATTGAAACCTAAAAATTTACATTTTTGAGCGGGTTCTAAGGAACATGTTTCAAAGTTCAATATGAATCCAAGTGACTCTAGGAATTCCTTTGTGAACAAAACATTTTTACGGCACGATTTTTCAGTATTCCCCAAGACTAATATGTCATCTAAATAAATCACGAAATAAAAACCCTTGCTCCGCAAAAAATGTGCTACCGGTTTTAACAATTTTGTAAATACAAATGGTGCTGTACAGAGACCAAATAGCATGCAGTTGAATTCGTAAAGTTTATCGTCAAATTTGAACCATAAATATTTTCTATAATCTTCTTCAATAGGAATCGAAAAATAGGCATCCTTCAAGTCTATTGATGCCAGATAGCACATTGGTGTCAAAAGTCTAATAACAGTTTTTTGGTCCTGCATTTTGAAATGTTCGGTATAAATAAACGAATTAAAATTTTTCAAATTTAAAATAAACTATTGAAATTAAATAGTTGTTATATTCCAAGCTTGTTAATTTTGGAGTACTAGGCTCAACGTTTTGAACCACTTTTGTAATGAAAGGAATCTTATAACCTTGCACATATTCAAGTATCATGCTGTCACTTGTCAGCTCTTCCCAGACGTCTATAAAAAGACTTAACCTACCAGCAGTCTTACCTACATTCACTAACGACGATAATTCTGACGGTAACTCGGTTGGGTCCTGTATTTCGGCCCGGCCTGGTGAACCCTGGATTGCCTGAGTTCCAGTGACCTCCTCTGGACGAGCCCCTGAAGTTTAAAGCCGCTCTTGATGATGATTGGTCATAAGTCTTCTGAGGTCTGGAGTAGGGCTTTGCTGGAATAAATCTCTGATTTGGCTTTCCCGTTTTGGCACTTCCTGGTGTTGATTTTTCTATATCCTTGCTCCGTTTTTCAACATCCTTTCTAGCATTTAAGCGATCATGAAGGTCATCTCCAAATAAGAGATTTCCAATGGGAAGATCTACTGCGTCATCTTTTACCATTCTATTCACAGTTAGCGTAATAAACGACCGTCTTGTCATTGAAATATTAGGGGAGCGGCGCCGAATGCGGCGCGGCGGCTAATGTGGCGCGTTCGAGTTTTTGAATATTAACGCATTTTCTGCTCGTGGAGGTAGTTCAATTACATGTATATATGTTTTCAACATCATAATAACCAAAAATTGGGATAATTGAATTAATTGCCTGCTTTTTATGACGGAAAGTTAGTTTTTGTTCTTTCGCTTGTATTGTCAGAGTAGTTAAAAACAAGTAAAAAATTACAGAAGTTTCGTGTAAACTTATAATTTTTTTTGGATATATACTGTTCTGAGTTTCTTGAATGCTTTGAAGTTTATCATTTTGAGTAAAATTAATCAACTTTTTTGTAAAAAATCTTTATTAAATACTATTCACATGCGACTAATATGGCGCATTCGGGACTAAAATCGACAGGTAACTTGGCGCACAAGTTTTGGGTTTGTTTTGCTCCGAGAATCTTAACATTCAATGTGGATATTTACTCAGAGTAATAATATTTCGTTTCTAACATGCATAAAAAAGTTTTTATTCTAATAATTATCCTGTATTTCAGAGTTATTTTGGAATAATTGCTTTTGAAAACTTTTTACCAGTTTTCGGGTTAGGTTTCTTCTGACAGAATAAATATTTAGAAAGTTTAGAGTAATGATATTATTTGAATGTGGAATCATTATAACTGTTTTGGAAAAGAATGAAATTTACTCATTGTTAATATAATTTTGATTTATTGTTTATAAAACGTCTGTAAGCTTATCTTAAAATAAAAAATTTGTAGCACTCTGAACCTTTATTGTTCTAGATGGAAGTTTATAAACAAAAGACTGAAAATGGTCAATGAACAGTTTCCTCATTGACAGTTATTTCGATATATCCTTCATTATGTTATTTTTCATATTGGTGAGTCATTCTGCACTGTTGAGAAAAGTTTTCTTTTCTTCACGTTTCAGAAGATAACCCTCAATTTATTGGGAGACATTCTGCACTGTTAAAAAAACAATTTTTCTTGGAATTTCAGCAGACATAATCCCTAAAATATGTTAATATTAATAAACGTAAATATATTTGTCTTATTTTTATCAAATTTATTCAATTTTTTTTCATAATTTGATTTTTATTCAATAATTAATAATAATATAATAAATAATAATAATTAATAATTAAAATTCCAATTGATTTTGAAAGATTTCAAATTGATATATATTGTAGGAAAATAGTTGAAAGAAGATTAGAAGATTCCAAGGAATTTGTTATCTGTTTTAATAATTTGAAGGCATTTTAAAGGACTGTGCATATTTTAGGGCATTTGAAAAGAATCCAAGGCATTTGAAAAAGGTGTCAATAATTGCAATGAATGTCAACAGATTTTAAAGAGTTTGAAATATTTTAGGATATTTTAATAGATTTCAAGGAATTTTCAACTGATTTGAATAATTCAGTTGAGTCAAAAGGATTTTAAATATTTTAGAGTATCTTGAAAAATTACAAGGTATTTACGGAAGCTTCAAAAAGTTTTGAGTGATTTTAAAGAACTGAAAATATTTTAGGGAAGTTTGTAGGCATTTTTTGCAACAATTTTAAGGGATTTTAAAGGATTCGGAGGGTTTCAGATAATTTAAAAGACTGGAAGGCATTTTCAAAAGATTTACATAATTCAAAAAAGTTAAAAAAATTTTCAGAGAATTTAAAAACTTTTAGTGTATTTCAAAATATTCCAAAGAATTTTTCGTTAATTTCAGTAATTGCATTGATTTCAGATGATTTTAAAAGATTCTGAGTCATTTTTTGAAGCTTCGAAAATTTTCAAGTGATTTTAAAGATTTCAAAGAACTTGAAAGATTTTAGTGCATTTTCAAAGATTCGAAGGAATTTTGTATTTATTTCACTAATTTGAAGAAATTTTAAAGGATTGGAAATATTATAGGGTGTTTTGGAAGAATCTAAGGCATATTCAACTTATTTGAATAATTTCAATGAATTCCAAAAGATTTTGCAGGATTTGAAATGTTTCAAGTGATTTGAAAAAATTTGCCAGGGGTATTGTATCAAGGAGTTTCCTAAAATTTCGAAAATATAGATCGATTCCACAGGACCTATACCAGGTTTTAGGTTATATTAAACGATTCCAAGGAATTTTCAATTGATTTCGGTAACCTGATAGGACTTAAAATTATTAAAAATATGGCATGGTGCTTCAGAAGATTCCGAAGCACTTTCAAGAGATTTAGAGATTTTAAAGCATTCCAAAAGTTTTAAGTAATTTCTGTAATTTGAAGTGATTCAATTCTTCCTCTCTTTTCCTTTATTATTTATCTGTCTCTAGTGAGCCGACAAGGAGGTAGTTTGGAAATCTAATTTTGATTTTTAAATGTATTTTATGCTCTTTTTGCATGAAATTATTCATAATAAAGTAAATTTCATTTTGATCTAAAATTAAAAAGAAAACGATTCTATATATTTGAGGGCTTTTCAACAGGGCTCTTCGATATAGCACGATTTTGTAGGGCCTACTATAATATCTGGAAAAATCCCAAGTAATTTTATAAGATTTCCGAGGATTTAAATGATTTTGAGGAATTTCGAAAGTTCACAAGGTATTTTGATAAATTTTCCAGGATTTCAGTTAATATCAGATTTTATATAATTTCAAGGGATATTGTAATATTTCAATAGATTTCTAAGAATTTATCCACAAGAATTCATGGATTTCGTATGATTTCAAAAAGATTTTCAAATATTTCAAGGCATTATCAAAGATTTCAAAGAATTTGAAAGATTTTATGATATCTTACAAGATTCCAAAGAATTTTCAAGTAACTCAAAGAATTTGGAATATTCGAGGTATTTTTAAAAACCAAAGGAATTTATAAGAGCTTCAATAGATTCTGGAAGCATTTCAAAAGCTTTGAAAGGATATGACATATCTAAGGTTATTTAAAAAAATTTCAAGGGATTTTCAAGAAATTTACAAAGTTTCAAGTGATTTCAAGAGTTTCAAAGAATTTGAAATATTTTAGGAAATTTTAAAATATTAAAAAGTAATTTATGACTATAATTTGGAATTAATTTTGAATTTTTTTAGAAAATAATTTATTATTTCATAATATTTTAAAAGATTACAAGGGATTCTATAAAATTTCCGAGGATTTCTCTGTTTTTGGAGGATCTTAAAAGCTCTCGAGATTTTTGAATGGAATGTTAAGGATTTTAAGAAGTATCTGCAGATTTAATAGAATTTCACGAGATTTCATTTTGAATGCACCCTGAATTCGTATAAATTCTTTTGAATCCTGCAGAATTTTCAGGATTTTTTTTTAAACACGTGAATTCTTCAAAATGCAATCAATTCTACGTAATTCAATGTATTTTTCTATTCCTTTTTAGTTTTTATTTTTGTTTAATTAATCTTGAAATCGGAACTTCATCAAATTCTTTTAAATTTCCTAGAATTATTCTAAACTCATTTGAAACTTACTGATTTCAATGCATTTTTTCATATTTTTCATTTATCTAAAATTTCTTAAATCACATTTATTAAATTGAAATTGATATACTCATATACATGTTATAACGAATAAATCACTATTTATTTCAGAAACAACAGTTCTTATTATTTGTAAAATAAAAAAATTTATTACAGCAATATAATTTACATATGAGTTCAGTGTTAAAGAAATTTAAGATCCAATTATAATAAATTGAATTATAATTATATTCACAATTTTTCCAGATGATAACGATGGCAGAATTTACCTACAAATATGATATGAGAAATCAATTATGCACTCCTTTAACATAGAAGAAAAATAAAAAGAAGCTTCTTATTGCAGGCTACAGACATAATCCTGTAGTGCCTTTCAATTATTTTATACACATATTTTGCAACATGAATTAAATGTAAATAACATGGAAAAAAAGTATTTGGTTTATTCTGTTTCATCAACAAATTAATAGGCGCGCGCAAGATTACTGGTATATATAATTGAAAACTAAAGGTTAAAAACCACCGTAGGGTCCCACTGGGAGCAACTGTCATCTAAAAAATGACATCGGCTCCTAGCAGGACCGCTGTAAATCCCATTCATGGCCACGTCTCACAACCGTGAGATGGGTGGTTACAGGACACAACGAAACCACAACGACAGGTCGGCGAAACCTTCGTGTGTTTTGAGGACACGAAGCGACCCAAGAATGACAGCTTTCTGCATCCATCTCGCAAGTGCCGTGGCATATTTTCATTTGATTATTTGATTGAAGTTCATTTTTATCATTTTATTAAAGTTCATTTGATTATTTTGTTGAAGTTCATTTGTATTATTTTGTTGAAGTTTGTTTGACTATTTTGGCGAAATTCATTTGTTGTTTTGGTGAAGTTCATTTGATTATTTTCTTGAAGATCACTAGATTATTTTGTTGAAGTTCGTTCGAATATTTTGTTGAAGTTCATTTGCATTATCTTGTCGAAGTTCATTTTTATTATCTGTTGAAGTTGATTTGTGTTATTTTGTTGAATTTCATTTTATATTTCGTTGAAGTTCATTTTCTATCGTTTTGTTGAACTTTATCCTTATATTTTGTTGAAGTTCATTTGTATTACTTTGACGAAGTTCATTTGATAATTTGGTTGAAGTTCATTCGATTATTTCGTTGAACTTCATTCTCATATTTTGTTGAAGTTCATTTGTATTACTTTTGTCAAAGTTCATCTTATGATTGCGCTGAAGTTCATTCGATTATTTGGCTGAACTTTATTTGATTTTTTTTTTGTTATAGTGCATCTGCATTATTTTTTTGAAGTTCATTTGATTAGTTTGTTGAAGTTGATTTGCATTATTTTTTTAGTTTCATTTTATATTTTGTTGAAGTTCATTTTCTATCATTTTGTTGAACTTCATTCTTATATTTTGTTGAAGTTCATTTGTATTACTTTTGTGGAAGTTCATTTCATTATATTTTCGAAGTTCATTCGATTATTTCGTTGAAGTTCAGTAGATTATTTTGTTGAAGTTTATCGCATTGTTTTGTCGAAGTTCATTTGATTATTTTGTTGAAGTTAGTTTGTATTATTTTGTTGAAGTTCATTCGATTATTTTGTTAGACTCGAGTTTGAACTTCATTTGATTATTTTGTTGAACTTCATTTGATTATTTTGTTGAACTTTATTTTTTTTTATTGTGTTGAAGTTCATTTTTATTATTTTGTTGAATTTCATTTTATTATTTTGTTGAATTTCGTTTGAATATTCTATTGAAGTTCATTTTTATATAATATTTATTTTAGTTTACGAGTAATTGAATTCTATATATGCTTCCCATTGAAAAAAACTTTTGATCTTCAAAATCATCTAAATTAAAGAATTTTTATTTATACATCTTTAGAAATTAAAAGTTTTTAATTGTTTATCTTCAAAACTGAACTATACCAAAAAAATCTTAAAAATGGGAGAATTTTTTATTGTAAATCTTCAAAATTGAACTGCATATTCCAAAATGTTAAAATTTACAGCATCTTTAACTATAAAGATTCCAAATTAATAAATCTTCAATATTCAATTTTAAAAATTGAAGAATTTTGAATTGCAAATAGTTGACATGGAAGAATTTTCCATTATAAATCTTCAAAATTCAACTATTCCAACAAAATTTTCAAAATTACATACCTTGGAAACATAATTCTTGATAATTGAATAATTTCCAATCCTGTATTTTTAAAATTCAAAAATTTTCAATTATAACTCTTCAAAATTGAACTATTAAAAAATTATTAAAAATACATCACTCTCAATTATACGCAGTAAAAATCAAAGAATCTTCAATTGCAAAACTTAAAAATTGAAAAATTTCTTATTTTCAATCTTCAAAATTGAACTTCAAGTAAATTTGCAGAATTTCAATTCTATATATTCAAATTTTAAGAATTTTAAATTATAAATCTTGAAAATTGAATTATTAAAAAAAAAGGTTTTAAAGTTACATACCTTTAAAAACTTGAGAATTGAATCATTTTCAATTCTCTATTTTTAAGATTCAAGAATTTTCAATTTAACCTCTTAAAAATTGTGGAATTTTGCATTATAGGTCTTTAGATTTAAATAATTTTTATTTTTCCATCTTTAAAACTAAAATTGAAGAATTTTAAATAGTTCAAGAATTTTAAATGGTAAATATTCAAAATCGAAGTAATCAAAGAAAGGTTTAAAATTACATGCCTATAAAATCTTCAGAATTAAATAATTTGGAATTTTATATTCTCAAAATTTAAGAATTTTATTTTCATTTGATAATTAGGCAATCTTTTCAATAATGAAAAATCGATGTTCCCCTTGCTGGAAGATTTTTCTTTCTCGCTGCAAGATTCTTTCTTTAGAATACTTCCCATTCAAAAAAAAACAAAGTGTAGCAGTGGGGCCACACGGCTAAAGTGAAACTTTGATTAGTTAACTTCGAAATTTGTCGCGAGGAATCATCGTGAGCTTTGAGGAGATTGCATAGTAAGAGAGTGCAGATAGAGAGCTTTGGTCAGCGTGGCAGTAGTGGGGATATCGAAGAGGCGTTGCGAATCGCCGCACAAAAGGGAAACGCGAATAGAGAGAGAAGGTTTCTGCTATAAAAAGTATACTTGTAAGAGAGTGACAGAGAGAGCTTTAGTTAGCGTGGCAGTAGTGGGGATGCCCGAGAGATGGAGAGATATCCGTACGGTCGATCGTGTTTTTCAATTCAGTGCCATTTCAAAAGAAGTTTCACTTTTAAAAAACCGCAGGAAAAATACACTAAATTTCAAAAACGATAAATTCTCAAACACTCCGCAGGAAAACTGCTCTCATTCTTTTTTTAATCTCTATCCTTAGCCGAATTCAAAAGCGGTCTTAGGGCGGGGTCTCTTCTCAGGTATTGGTGCATTACTCTCAATTGTAAATCTTCAACGTTGATCTATTTGCAAAAAAGTTGAAAATGACATACCTTTAAAGTATAAATCCTTAAAATTGAAAATTTTTTTATTAAAAAATTTACAATTAAAAATATTAATTCAAAATAAAAATTCAACAATTTCACTTACATATTGAAAATTTGTTGAATATCAACAATTAAAATTGTAACGTTCAAGGTTTTAATCTAACAATCTGAAATATAAACTATTCAATTCTATTTCAAATAATTTAGTTTAAAATTGTTTAGTTTTTAATATTTGATTTATAACTCTCGTTTTTTTTAAATATCTACCTTCAGTAAAATAGAAAAGCCTAAAAATGGTAAATCTTCAAATATATGTATAAATTTACTCAAACATTTTTAAAATTCAAATAATTAAATAATCAAATTAAATAATTAATAATTAAATAATTGTAAAAATTATATTCTGTAAAGTTCATTTTCATTATTTTGTTGAATTTCATTTTTATATTTTGTTGAAGTTTATTTGTATTATTTTGTTGAGTTTTATTTTTATTATTGTGTTGAAGTTCATTTTATTATTTTGTTCAAGTTGAATCGATTATTTTGTTGAAGTTTATTTTTATTATTTTGTAGAAGTTAATTTCATTATTCTGTTGGAGTTTATTTTTATTATTTTGTTGAAGTTCATTTGCATTATTTTGTTGAAGGTCGTTTTATTATTTTTTTGAAGTTAATTTTATTATTTTATTGAAGTTAATGTTATTATTTTGTTGAAGTTCATTCGATTATTTTGTTAACGTTTATTGTACTATTTTGTTAAAGATCATTAGATTATTCTGTTGAAGTTAATTCGATTATTTTGTTGAAGTTCACTGGATTATTTTCTTAAAGTTCATTTTATTATTTTGTTGAATTTCGTTTTTATATTTTGCTAAAGTTTATTTCTATTCTATTATCATTAAATGATAATGATAAAATGTTATTATAATTTTTAATTATATATTTTGATTATTACTATTATTAAATAATAATAAAATAAAATATTCTGTGCTGAAAATATTACAAGATTGAAGTTCATTTTCATTATTTTCTTGAAGTTAATGTTATTATTTTGTTGAAGTTCACTCCATTATTTTGGTAAAGTTTTTTTTTTAAGTTCATTCGATTATTTTTTGAAGTTTATTCGATTATTTTGTTGAAGTTCATTCAATTATTTTGTTGAACTTCATTTTTATATATTGTTGAAGTTCATTTGTCATTATTTGGTTGAATCTCATTTTCAGATTTGGTTGAAGTTCATTTGTATTATTTTGTTGAAGTTTATTTGTATTATTGTGTTGAAGTTCATTTGATTATTTTGTTTAAGTTCAATCGATTATTTTGTTCAATTTCATTTATATATTTTTCTGAAGTTTATTCGTATTATTTTGTTAAGTTTTATTTTTATTATTGTGTTGAAGTTCATTTAATTATTTTGTTGAAGTTCAATCGATTATTTTGTTGAAGTTCATCTAATTATTTTGTTAAATTTTATTTGTATTATTTTGTTGAGTTTTATTTTTATTATTGTGTTGAAGTTCATTTGATTATTTGGTTAAAGTTCGTTCGATTATTTTGTTTAATTTCATTTTTATATTTTGTTGAAGTTTATTTGTATTATTTTGTCGAGTTTTATTTTTATTATTGTGTTAAAGTTCATTTGATTATTTTGTTGAAGTTCATTCGATTATTTTGTTGAATTTGATTTTCATTATTTTGTTCAAGTTCATTTGTATTTTGTTGAAGATCGTTTTGTTATTTTTTGAAGTTCATTTTATTATTTTCTTGGAGTTGATATTAATATTTTGTTGAAGTTCACTCGAATATTTTTTAACGTTCATTTTATTATTTTGTTAAGGATCATTCGATTATTCTGTTGGAGTTAATTCGATTATTTTGTTGAAGTTCACTGGATTATTTTCTTGAAGTTCATTTGATTATTTTGTTGAACTTCATTCTCATTATTTTGTTGAATTTCATTTTTATATTTTCCTAAAGTTTATTTCTATTTTATTATTATTAAATAGTAATGATAAAATGTTATTATAATTTGTAATTATATATTTTGATTATTATTATTAAATAATAATAAAATAAAAGATTCTATGCTAAAAATGTTACAAGATTAAACTTTAAAGTTAATTTTCATTATTTTCTTGAAGTTAATGTTATTATTTTGTTGAAGTTCACTCCATCATTTTGTTAAAGTTTATTTTTATTTTATAAAGTTCATTCGATTATTTTGTTGAAGTTTTTTCGATTATTTTGTTGAAGTTCATTTAATTATTTTGTTGAATTTCATTTTTATAGATTGTTGAAGTTATTTTTCATTAGTTTGTTGAATTTAATTTTCAGATTTTGTTGAAGTTCATCTGTATTATTTTGTAGAAGTTTATTTTTATTATTGTGTTGAAGTACATTTGATTATTTTGTTCAAGTTCAATCGATTATTTTGTTTAATTTCATTTTTATATTCTTTTGAAGTTTATTTGTATTATTTTGTTGAGTTTTATTTTTATTATTGTGTTGAAGTTCATTTGATTGTTTTGTTGAAGTTCATTCGATTATTTTGCTGAATTTCATTTTTATATTTTGTTGAAGTTTATTTGTATTATTTTGTTGAGTTTTAGTTTTATTATTGTGTTGGAGTTCATTTAATTATTTAGTTGAAGCTCATTCGATTATTTTCTTGAATTTAATTTTTATATTTCGTTGAAGTTTATTTGCATTATTTTGTTGAGTTTTATTTTTATTATTGTGTTGAAGTTCATTTGATTATTTGGTTGAAGTTAATTCAAATATTTTATTTGATTTAATTTTTATATTTTGTTGGAGTTTATTTGTATTATTTTGTTGAGTTTTATTTTTATTATTGCGTTGAAGTTCATTTCATTATTTTGATCGAGTTCATTCGATTATTTTGTTGAAGTTCATCTAATTATTTTCTTAAATTTTATTTGTATTACTTTACCGAAGTTCATTTGTATTATTTTGTTGAAGTTCATTCGATTATTTTGTTGAAGTTCATCTGATTATTTTGGTTAAAGTTTATTTGTAATATTTTTTTGAAGTTTATTTGTATTATTTTGTTGAAGTTCATGTGTTATTATTTTGTTGAAGTTCGTTTGAACTGTAAATATCTGATTATCTGATCTGATAAGATTTTCAAAATTTTCAAAAAATGATTATCTGTTCATATTTGTAAATTTATCATTACAAATTCTGTGATTATTATTCAAATTTCATTCTTGAAAATTTGTATTTTTTTGTAAATATTATTTTATTTCGTTGTACTTTATTTTTGTTATTGTGTTGAAGTTAATTTGATTATTTTGTTGAAGTTCATTTAATTATTTTGTTCAATTTCATTTTCATATTTTGTTGAAGTTTATTTGTAATATTTTATATACAAAATATTGTTAAAAAAGTTCTTCGTTAATTAAAAAATTTCAAATTAAATTGGTTAAAAATGGAATATTTTAGATTAAATCAAATACCCAAATTTAAAAAATGCCAAATTCTGTAGTTTTCTGTTATACCTCGTAGATTTTTACAAAAAAGTAAAAAAAATATTAATAGAAAGTTATACAAATTTTTTAATTGTAGAAACTTAATTTTCTATTTTATATTTTAAAAATTTAAGAATTGTCAATTGTAAATCTTCAAAATTGTTGAACTATGAATTATAGATTTTGAACAGTGAAAATTTTTCAAATTTATAATTTTACAATCAATCATTATGAAAGTTTCAAGTATTGTAATTAAAAATTCTGTAATTTTTATAAATTATATTTTAAACTTCTTCAATTTGGAAAATTTAGAATTTAAAAAACTTAACTTTTGAGATGAAAAATCATCAAAATTTAAGAATTTTTATTAACATCTTTGAAAATGAAAAGTTTTCTATTGTTAATCTTCAAAAATTGAAACTATACAAAAAAATTGTAAATTATATGATTTTAAATTATACCTAAACTATAAAGATTCCAAATTAATGAATCTTCAATATTAATTCTTAAAAATTGTAGATCTTAAAAATTAGAGTTTTCAATTTTGAAAATTTACAATAAAAAATTATGCAAACTTTAAGTTTTACAATTAAAAATTCGGTAATTTTGGTCACTTAAATTTTAAACTTTTTTTTGGAAGATTTAGAATTGATAATTCTTAATTTTTGATCTTCAAAATCATCAAATTTTAAGCATTTGTATTTATACATCTTGAAAAAAAGAGTTTTCAATGGTGAATCTTCAAAATGGCACTATTCAAAAAAGATATTTAAAATTCAAAAAATCTTTCAGAATTATACCATCCTAAACTATAAAAAATTCTAAAATAATAAATCTTCAATAATAAATCTTAAAAAATGTAGACTTTTCAATTGTAAACCGTTAAAATTTCAGAATTTACAATTGTAAATCTAAAAAATACAATAAATTTTAATTCTATATTATATTTTCAAATTTTAAGAATTTTTAATTGTAACTCTTCAAAGTTTTTGAACTTTGAATTGTAGATCTTTAAAATAGAATAATTTTCAATTTGGTAAATTTTTAATTACAAATTCTGTAATTAATTTTGAAATTAAAATTAAAATCGAAACTTTTAAAATCAATGCTTAAAAAAATGTTAATTCGAACTCTTAATAATTTTCGCGTGTAAAATGAAAGTTTTTAAAATTTTAAAATTGAAAGTTTCTTAATTGAAAGCTGCTAAACTGCAAAATTTTAACATTTATACATTGCGCAGTTAAAATATTTTTAAAAAATATATGAATACACGCTTTGATTTTCAAGAATGATTCAAAAAAATTTATAAATTTTCAAAATTATATTATTTCAAGCAATTTTAAGCCACAAATATTAATTTATACATTAAAATTTGTTTTGAAATCTTTTTAAATATACTTTTAAAAATTTTTATAAAAAAAACCTAATCTAATAAAATTTTATTATCTTGGAACTAGCATTATTCCTACAATTTTTGGAAAATCCTGCAAAAGTAAAAAAAAATACCTTAAAATCATTTAGATTCGTTTTCAAAACTTTTTAAAATCTTATCAAATATTCTTTTAAAATTATTTTTTCAACAAAAAAATTACTGTTAGTTTTTCTAGAAATTTTGACACCAATTTTTTATTCATTTAAAATCTTTCATGCTTTGAAATCTTTTCACGTATTAAATTTTTTTGGAATTTTTTCAAAACTTCGAAATATATTTTAAGCCTGTTCGATTATTTTTGAAATTAATAATTGTTTAATTGTCATTTTTCATTAAAAAATGTTGTAAAATTATTTTTAAATATTCTTTTAAAATTAATTTTTCAAAATAAAAAGTAATTTTAAATTTTCCCAGAAAACTTCAGAAATTTTTTTTATTCTCTTAAAATCTTTAAAGATTCTTAAAAGGCTTCACAATTCTATTTCGAAATCTTCAAAAATCTAAATTTATTTATTTTTCGAAATCTTTTCCAGTTTTAAATTAAGTTTGGATCATCTCAAAACTTTTAATTATCTGTTAAACTAACTCAATTTTTTTCAAAATTGATAATTGTTCAACTGTTGCATTAAAATTCAATAATTTAATTCACATATTAAAAATTTGTTAAATAAGAACAATTAAAATCATATATACATAAATATTCTAAGATACCGGAAAAACTTAAAACATTTATATTTCATTGCTAGAATTTTTACATTTATACAATAAACTACCAGTATATAAAACATAATTAAATATTAAAACATAATTGAGTAATTTAAACAAATTAATGTTTATTAACTAAATAGTGGAATTTATGAACTAAAAAAGATCAATTATTAACCAAAAATGGTGCAGATCAACTTTCACTTCAAATAATTAATTTTCAATTAAAATTTTTTTTTCACAAAACAGTTGAATTTTCTACCCAAGTATATAAATTTTTAACGAAAGAGTTCATTTTTAACCAATCAGTTGAATTTTAAACAAAATAGTTGAATTTTTAGTTAAAAAAATAAATTTTTAACCCAAAGAAAAAATTTTCAAGACAGAAGATTAATTTTCTACAAAAAAAATACGAATTTTCAACAAAATACATAAATTTGGAACCAAATAGTTGAATTTTCAATTAAAAATTAGCAATTATAAATCAAATATTTAAAACTAAACAATTTTAAATTTAAAATTTTTTTTACTTTTGAAGGATTTTCCAACAAGTGTAGAAATAATTCTAGTTCCAAGATAATACAATTATCATTAGATTCCTGGAAAATTTCAAAATGTTTTTTTTTAACAGATTTTGAAGAAAAAATGATCAATTCTTTCTCAATTGTTCAATTTTTATTTGCAGTCCAAAAAATGTTATTTTTCGACATAGTCAAACTTACAGAATTTTTAATTGTAAAACTGGAAACATACATAATTTTTAATTGTAAATATTCACAATTGAAAACACATTAATATATAAATAAACATTCTTAAATTTTGATGATTTTGAAGATCAAAAGTAAAAAATTTTTCAATTCTGAATGTTCCAAATGGAAGAAGTTTCGAATGTAAATTATTAAAATTACAGAATTTGTAATTATAAATTTACCAAATCAAAAACTCTTTAATTTTAAAGATCTACAATTTAAAGTTCAAAAACTTTGAAGAGTTACAATTAAAAATTCTTAAAATTTGAAAATATAATATAGAATCAAAAAATATTCCATTTTTAAGATTAAACATTGTAAATTCTGAAATTTTAACGGTTTACAATGAAAGATTCTACAATATTTAAGATTTACTATTGAAGATTTATTATTTTAGAATTTTTATATATAAGGATGGTATAATTCTGAAAGTTTTTTTGAATTTTAAATATATTCTTTGAATAGTGTCATTTTGAAGATCAAAAATCAAGAATTATCAGTTGTAAATCTTCCAAATTAAAAAAGTTTAAAATTTAAGTGATCAAAATTACATAATTTTTAATTGTAAAACTTAAAATTTCCATAATTTTTTATTGTAAATTTTCCAAATTGTAAACTCTAATTTTTAAGATCTACCATTTTTAAGAATTAATTTTGAAGATTCATTACTTTGGGATCTTTATAGTTTAGGATGTTGTAATTTTAAACGTTTTTGGAATATGCAATTCAATTTTGAAAATTAACCATGAAAAATTCTTTAATTTTTATTATTTACAAGTGAAGATTCTTAGATTTTGAATGTGTATAATTTAAAATGATAAAAATTACAAAATTTTTAATTGTAATACTTGAAACTTGCATAATTTTTAATTGTAAAATTATAAATTTGAAATTTTGTTTATTTAAAAAATGATAATTCATATTTCAACAATTTTGAAGATTTACAATTGAAAATTCCTAAATTTTTAAAATATAAAATTGAAAATTATTCAATTGTCAAAAATTATATTTGAAAGGTACGTAATTTTGAACTTTTTGTTGGAATAATTCAATTTCGAGATTTATAATTGAAAACTATTTAATTTTAACTATTTATAATTGAAATATTTTCAATTTCAACTATTTGCAATTTAAAATTCTACAATTTCTTAAATTTACTATTGAAGATTTATAAATTTGGAATCTTTATAGTTTAGGATATTGTAATTTTAAACTTTTTTGGAATATGTAGTTCAATTTTTAAGATTCTTAATTTCTTAGCGTGTATCATTTAAAATTATGAAATAAAAATTTTTTTTTTGTATAGTTCAGTTTTGAAGATTGACAATCTCATTTCATTTTTAAAAATGTTTAAATCTAAATTCTCAAATTTGGATGAGTTTGAAGATCAAAAGTCAAGTTTTTTTCAATTCTAAATCTTCCAAATTGAAGAAGTTTAAAATATAATTGATAAAAATTACAGCATTTTTAATTGTAATACTTGAAACTTGCATAATTTTTAATTGTAAAATTATAAATTTGAAAAATTTTCAAATTAAAGATCTATAGTTCATAATTCAATCATTTTGAAGATTTACAATTGAAAATTCTCAAATTTTTGAAATATAAAATTGAAAATTATTCAATTGTCAAAAATTATATTTGAAAGGTACGTAATTTTGAACGTTTTGTTGGAATAATTCGATTTCGAGATTTATAATAGAAAACTATTTAATTTTAACTGTTTATGATTAAAAAATCTTCAATTTCAACTATTTGCAATTTATAATTCTACAATTTCTTAAATTTACTATTGAAGATTTGTAAATTTGGAATTATGTATTAGAAACCATTTTCATTTTAAAAAACACAAAAAAATCATAATTAGCGCCAAAAACTCACAAACCCCATTTTTTCATTTATGGGGTTTTTTTCGGACACTATAAAACAGATTTATGAGGGTGATATGTGAAAAATAATATTTCATCCGTATTCTAAGGATAATTTTGAAGATAAATGTTGAGTTTCAACTCAATTCAGCTTGCGCCACCTCTAAATATCATTTTTTTTTAACAAAAAAAAAATGGATTTATTTTTGTGTGGATTCGGACAAATACCCGTGTGTTATTCATAAAAATTCGAGAAAAAAAATGTTTGGACCACCCTAGTTTCCAATCGATTGCTGTATATTTGGAGAAAAACTTTAAACGTAAGGGTTTTTGGTGTTTAATAACGATTATTCATTATTATCTTTTAATATACTAATAATATTAATATTAATTTAATAAAAATTAATATCAATTTTATATGCCTTTAAAGTTCAAACATAGAAACTTTTTTGTAGTAGCGATCATGTACGGATCCTAATTTAAAATTGTCTCATTGTAATACAATAATATAGTTGTAAAATAAAATAAATATAAACAATAAAATACAACAATGTACAAAAAAATACAAAAAAAGTACAACATTCCTCTCAACAATAGACAAAAGTTGTACTTTCCTGTAATTTCGGTTGTCAACAATAGTCTTAGTGTTCTGCACATTTTTGTCAAAAGTCCACCATTTATCTGAAAATGCAACTAATCTTTTTTTTTTGTTGATGATTTTGGCAAATAAACAAAGTGACAGTAAAACCTTTGAAACCTTAAGAAAACTTGATTTAATGTTCTCGTAAAAATAATCCCCACTTTATTTTCTAAAGGAGCAGATGTGCTGCAAAGGAGGTCAGTAAAGAACGATACGACCGCTGTCGGAAGAGAAAAGATATCTGATCCTGAATGAATTTACTATTTTTTTTCATTCAGTCGAAAACAGGAAATTTAGTTCATAAATTTGAGAGGTGAGGAAAAAACAGTTGTATCAAACGCACTCAGTGTGAGGTATATATTTTATTATTTTTTCAATCGGATGAAATATTTGCAGCTGCACGAGACACCATTCATCCATTGACTGCATGTGTATACATGGACTCTGAATGTAGGCGTACAACGTGCATTTTGTGTTCTGAATGTAGGGATGTAACGTGGGTGTCAAGATTTCCATCGGGCATGAGAGGCCTGAAAATTTAGGATTTTAGGCCCCTCACAGAATTTTCTCTGGCAGGTACTCGGAAGGGCGGCCCATTCGGGATGGAGAAATATGTTTGTTTTTTGTTTTTTTTGTGTGTATGTGTTATTCATACATTCACGAAATACTGGTTTGGCACACGAACTATAATAGGGCAGTAGGCTACAATTATTTTGTTTCCAGGAAAAGAGGTCAAAGTCAAAATTGTTAAAAAATAATAGAAAATTTTGTTTTTGGAAACCTGATTGTTTGAGAAGATGCACTATCGTTTTTATGAATCAAAATTTCAAAATAAGTTATTTTATTTTATGATAAGATCGAGTGGTTTTTGAAGTTGTCGAACTTTGAATTGTAGATCTGAAAATAAAAGAATTTATAATTTCGTAAATTTGTCATTAAAAATTAAGTTGCAAGATTTAAAATTGAACAAATTTGTACTTTCGATCTTCAGAATAATCAAAATTTAAGAATTTTTATTTTCTCAACTTTAAAATAGAAATGTTTTAAATTTTAACTTTTACAAATGGTTGAACTTTGAATTTTAGGTTTTCGAAATTGAAGAGTTTTCAATTTTGAATATTTACAATAAAAAATTATGCATGTTTCCACTTTTACAATTAACAATTCTGCAGGTTTGACGATTTATTCGAAATGTCTTTATTTTTGAAGATTTAGTATTGAAGGCTTGAATCAATCTTCAAAAGAAAAATCATCCAAATTTAGGTATTTTTATTCATACATCTTAAAAAAAACATTTAAAATAAAAAAAGTTGGCGAATATTAAAATATCAATAGAATCAAAGCCTTTTATTTTAATTTGATGATATCACTGGTGGAAAAATTTTTATAAAAAAGTACAGAAAACTAAAACTGTTTTTATGCAGAAATCTACAAATAAACACAATTAATTATAAACAAAATTACAGGAAAGTACAACTTTTTTCTATTATTATTTGTACTTTTTTGTATTCTTTTTGTCCCTTGTTGTATTTTATTGTATTTTTGATTTTCTACAAGAACATAGGTTATTAATAGACAATAATAATTAATTGTTATTTTAAAAAAATACCTTAGTTTGAAGTTTTTTATTTAAATATACAACAATCGATTAGATTCCATATATGCCATTAAAAATTATGTTATTGCAAAATTTTTAATATTTTTTTAGCCTAAGTCGAAAAAGAACAACTTTTTGACTGCAAATAAAAATTGAATAATTAAAAAAGAATTGAACACGTTCATTGAAATTAAAATATTCGATTTCTTGAAGATAAAAAATTTTTCGTTTGAAGTTATAAAAACTGAACCGCATATTAAAACACTCAAATTGGAATACTTTTGAATTTTACCAGTATTATTATTATTAGCTTAAAAAAATGTTAATTCAAACGCTTAATAATGTCAATTGAAATTTTTTTAATTAAAGGCCGTTAAACTGCAAAATTTCGAATTTTAACTTTTATACATGGTATAGATAAAATATTTAAAAAAAAATAGAAAACCATACTATCATTTTTAATACTATGAATTGAAGAATGAATAAAAAAAATTTATAAATTTTCAAAATTATTTCATTTCAAGCTACAAATATTAATCTATGCATTAAATTAGGTTTTGAAATCTATTTAAATATTCTCTTAACAATTTGTTTTAAAACAAAATTCAAAATTTTTCAGGAATCTAATAATGATTTGATTATCTTGGAACAAGATTTTTTTTTAAATACTGCAAAAGTAAAAAAATTACTTTAAAATCGTCCAGATTCTTTTTTGAAAATTTTGGAAATCTTATTAAATATTCTTTACAAATTAACTTTTCAAACAAAAAATTGTTGTTAGTTTTTCTAGGAATTTTGATACAAAGTTTTAATTTATTTAAAACCTTTCAAAATGCTTAAAAAAGCGTATAAAAATTGTTTTTTCGAAATATTCAAAAATCTACACTATGTTTAAAATATTTTAAAATCTTTTCACTTTTTAAATTATTTTGGAATCTCTTCAAAACTTCTAAATATATTTTTATTTTACTCGATTATTTTCAAAATAATTTAATTGTTCAAGTGTCATTTATTAATCAAACAATTTTTTAAAGTCTTTTTAAATATTCTCTAAAATTAATTTTTCAAAATAAAAAATCATTTTGAATCCAGCAAACTTAGGATTTTTTTATTTTCTTAAAACCTTTAAAGATCCTTAAAAGCTTCAAAAGTTTATTTCGAAATCTTCAAAAATCTAAATTTAATTTTTATTTTTCGAAATCTTTTCCAGTTTTAAATTAAGTTTACATCTTCTCAAAATTTGTAAATATCTTAAATTCAATATTTATTTTCAAAATTATACATAGAATACGAATAAAATATTACTTTTCAAATATCACCACCATAAGTCTGTTTTATAGGGAACCAAAAAAACCCCATAAGTGAAAAAGTGGGTTTTGCGAGTTTTTAGCGTTAATTATGATTTTTTGCGGTTTTTTTAATGCGAATTGTTTCTAATACATAAAATATTACTTTATGCTGAAAATTAAATTCATGAATTGTTTAAACAATTTATTATTGTTTTTAGCAATTTTCTCTTAGAATAGAGATAGAAAGTCGCGATTTTTTTCAAAAAAAAATTCCTTTCCTTGTCAAATGTTCAATAAGAGTTTAATTTAATATTGATAAACATGATTGTTTAAACAATTTATCAATATTTTCAATAATACTGTCATTGAATAATGCTAGAAATTTGTGTTTTTCTTAAATTTTCAACTTTTTGTCCACTTTCCACTTGAAGTAAGTTGGCATTTAATTCAATTTAGCAGCAGTAATTGTTTAAACAAATTATTATTGTTCATAGCTATCTTCTTCTATATTAATACTAGATAGTTGCGGTTTTTTTCTGAAATTTTCAACTTTTTGTCCACTTTTCAATTAAGGTGCAGTAAAAGTTTATTCCGAATAACAAAAGAAAAATGTTTAAACAATTTATTCTTATTGTTAATAATGTTCTCGTTGCTTAATGGTGGAAAGTTTCGGTCTTTCTGAAATTTTTTCCTACTTGTCTATTTTTCACTTGAAGTGACTTATAATTATTGAAGTTCAGCAAAAATAATTGTTTAAACAAATTATTATTATTTATAACTATCTTCCATTAGAAAAATGCTATAAAGTTGCGATTTTTTCTGAAAATTTTAACTTTGATTCAACTTTTTAGTGGCGAAACACTTCGCCCATACATTCCATCTGTTTTGAGGAAATGAATTTTCGAATTATTCCACGATCCGGCTCACCGTAGCGCTAAAGTAACGCATCGTGTCGTCCGGAAAAGATACGTCTGGCCATCGATGCATCGCGATCTCTCTCTCTCTCTCTGGTGCAAGGCATGTGTACCTTGCCAGCAGTCAAAGGTCTCACGACATAACCATTCTCTTCCAGCACATTTTACCAGTCCTGACAGCCGTTTTAAACATATCCACATGGACATAGTCGGTCCCCTGCCGGAGAGCAACGGTTTCAAAATATTATCTTACAATAATCAATCGCTTTTCTCGATGGCCTGAGGCCATACCACTTAGTAACATCGAAGCCACAACCATCTGCAAAGCCTTCGTGGACCAATGGATCTCCCGATATGGCGCGCCCGAGACTTTGACAACGGATCAGGGCAGCCAATTCGAGTCGCCATTTTTCTCCGCTCTCTTAGAGTTAATCGGTTGCAACCGAATTCGCACCACCGCTTATTATTCTGCTTCTAACGGCATGGTTGAGCGTTGGCATCGTACCTTCAAAGCAGCAATCATGTGTCAGAAACTTGGGCCGATTAATTTTTTTCATGCCTTGTGTCGTTTTTCAAAAAATGTATGCAAAAAATTAAATTTATTTTTGAATGTTATTTTTCACGATTAAAACAAAAACTACGCATCCATTCAAAAAATTATTGATGACAAATTCGGATGAGTTTTCACTCTTTTTTGGAAGAGCAACTTTCGTCTATTCTTTTTTTTCATAGCTTGTGTCGTTTGTCCCAAGATTTAATTTTTGGGTTTTTAATGTTTCTTACGAATAACACAGAAACTACAAGTAGTTTGACCGCCAAATGGAATTTTTGATTTTTCATTATTTTTCGTGTGATCAAAACAGCAATTTTTTAAAAATTAGTTCAACTTTAAGCCAAGTAGTTGATTTTTCAAACTAAAAAATTCGGATTTTTAACAAAATAGTTGAATCGTCAACCTAAACCGATTAATTTTCAACCTAAATCGATTAATTTTCATACGAAAATTTTAATTTTTAACCAAAAAGGATGAATTTTCAATCAAGAAAGATAAATTTTCAATCAGAAAAAATTACTTGATCAAAATAATTGAATTTTAACTTACAACATGAAACCAAGTGGTCAACATTTTTCAAAAAGAAAATATTAAACTTTAACTGAAAACAGTTTAATTTTCTAACGAAAAAGACGATTTTTTAGAAGACCAAGAAAGATAAATTTTTCATCAGAAAAAATTACTTTATCAAAATAATTGAATTTTAACTTACAACATGAAACCAAATGGTCGACATTTTCAAACAAGAATATATCAAACTTTAACTGAAAACAGTTTAATTTTCAAACGAAAAAGACGATTTTTCAGAAGATAGTTGAATTTTAAACTCAAAAAGTTGAATCTTCAACACAAGAGATTATTTACAACACAGAAAGATGACTTTTCTGCCATAAATGATGCATTTTTTCACCAAAAGACAATTTTTCAACAAAATAGTTGAATCCTCATATATATACTAGATGAATTTTCAATAAAAAAATTGCCTTTTTAACCAAATACTTTAATTAACAACCAAAAATATGAATGTTCAACAACAACAAAATTATTTTCAAGCAAATAGTTAAATTTTCTACCAAATTGTTAATTTACGAGCCACGTATACGAATTTCCAACAAAATAGTTAAATCCTCAACCAAAACAGATTAATTTTTTATCGAAAATTTTAATTTTCGACCAAAAAGGATTAAAGATTAAATTTCTACCAAAATATATGAATGATAGATGGTAAAATGAAAAAATTGACAGTCAAATTGTCGAATTTTCAACTAGAGAAGATTAATGTTCATTTAAAAATAGCATGTTCTAACAAGAAATAAAATTGTAACATTCTCAGTTAAAAAGATTCATTTTTAATAACAAAAAAAGAGGAATTTTCAACGAAGTGATGACATTTTGAACCAGAGATGACTTATCAAATAAAATGAATCTTTTAGAAAAAAGAATGAATTTTCAATTAGAGAGATCAAGTCTGAAGATGATTTGTTAACCAAGAAGATTAATTTTCTAAAAATAGAATAGTTTTTCCAACGAGAAGGATAAATCTTCAACAACAAAAATTAACTTCTAAAAAAGTTGTTCAACTTTCAATAAAGTAGTTGAATTTTTGATCAAAAAAGATAAATTTGTAATTAAATGCATCAATTTCAAAGCAGTAAGCAAGAGAAGTGACATGAAAAATGTTTAACAAAATACTTGAATTTTCAACCAAAATAGTGGACTTTTCAACATCCCTCTTCAAATTGGTTGATACTATTTTCCATATAGTTAAGCCTATAGTTTATCTTATAATAGTATGAGTTCACTTATTGAAATTAATTTTCAAATTTTCAAATAATTTCTCTTTAATACAACAATGGCAGCGTAAATTTATAATTTTGCACCAGAAATCCTTGAACAATTTATAAAAATTTAAAAACATTTCGATTGAGGGCGTTTTATTAAATTCTATAATTGCAAAGTGTTCAAAGCTTCCATTTTACATGTGTAAAATATTGAGTGCAATAAAAAGTTCTGAATTAAACATTTCATTTTATGCCAAAAAATACGATTTTTCAACAAAATGTATGAGTTCTCAACCAGATTAGTGAATTTTGAACTGAAAAATATAAAATTTTGACAAAGGAGTTTAACTTTCAACCAAGCAGTTTGATTTTCAACCAAAAATATCAATTTTTAACTAAAATGATGAATATTTAACTGAAATAGTTAAATCTTAAACCAAAAAGATAAATTTTCAACCAAACATGATGAATCTTTGACTAGAATATTTGAATTTTCAACCGGAATGATTAATTTTCAAAGCAGAAGATGAATTTCTACTAAAACAGACAATTTCTCAAGAAATTAGTTCAAGTTTTAACTAAAATAGTTACATTTTTAATAAAGAAGATTTAATTTTCAGCCAAAGAAAAAACGAATTTTAAACAAAATATTTTATTTTTCGACTAAGGTGATAAATATTGAATTTAAATTATGAATCATTTACCGAAAAAATGAATTTTTAACAAATGATTTTAACTTTCAACTCAGTAAGTAGATTTCCATTCCAAAAAGGTGAATTTTAAACAAAAAATGTTTGGTTAAAAATTCTACAATTTTGTTAAATTTTTGGTTGATAATTGAACTGTTTTGTTGAAAAGTCTTTTTTTTGGTTGAAAAATCAAGTATCTTCGTCGGAAATTTACTTCTTATCTAAAACTTATACTTTAACTTGTTCAAGATTCATATTTTGCTGTTGAAAAATTAATTGAAATCCTTCCTGGATAAAAATTCAACTATTTTTTTTTTAAATTTGTCTTTTTGCTTTAAAAATTCATCTGCTTTAGTAGAAATTTCATCTTTCACTTAAATAACAGATAAAAACTTTATTTCAAAATCATAAAGAACCTGCATTTTGTTTGAAATTTCTTTAAATCTTTACAAAATTTAAATTATTCTTGAATCTTTTCAAAACTTCTGAAACATTGAAAGATATTTTGAAATGATTCAAAGGTTTCACAATAATTTATTTAATTATGCAAAGATTCAAAAAATTCTCTCAAACAATTTCAAATCCTTCTTCCAGATCTTTAAAATCTTTAAATCTGAAAATTAATCTTTTGAAATAGAACCTAAATCAATTAAAATGTTCCCAGAAATCTTACTGTAATTTTCCTCATCTCTTTGAAAGTGTGAAAAAGTTTACAAATTATAGCGTGATAGCAAAATGTTAAGAACAGGATTATTTTCCAATATTGAAAAAAAATTACAATCAAAATTTAAATATCACCAATAATGTTAAGGAACATTCAGAAATAAGTTTTGTCATCAAATGAAATTACTTTTCTAAAAATTTTGTACAGGCCAGTGGGCCTAAAATTATTTGACAACCACTGACAAAATGAATGGATAGCGTAATTTCCCAGCTCAAGTTTCCTGGGCAAACTTGAGTGGAAATTTTTCATCCTAATCGTTGACATCTGTGTTGACAAAACGAGCTTGCTTTCACCCATTGAGTGAGTCAACAAACACGGGCCATGAAGACCCTGAAATCGGCTAATAGCCGACAACTCCATTGTCCTGGTCACGTACTCTCGAGTGACGCACACGAAAGCTGGCCGCTGAGATTTTACGATCACGTGCCAACACCATGCTCGACACGAGAGATGGCCCCGGCCGTCATGTACACCACTGATGCTGCCTTCACCCTCTCTCTCGCTCCAATGCGCCTGCGAAACACAGGGGAGCTCAACGCAAGCGTCGTTGACACCACACTTTAAAATGATCGAAAAACTATTTTAAATAAATTTTCTTCATGTTGAACTTTCCTCGAACACTGATTCAACATTTGGTTAAGTCTCACCGCTGTTTGTATATTAACTATTAGTGACTGACATGAATAATTTCCGTTTTTCTCTCAAACTCAAAATATCCCGATTCTGTGAACACAGGATTAAGCCTTAGGTTTATACGAACATCTCCACTGAATATTGGTTAAAAAAATATTAATATTTACTATTTTTATGTCTCCTTAAAGCTTGTGGAATTATTGTAAATGGCGCAAGGCGCGCGGGCCTGACGGAAGGAAGCACGGAGTTCGGTGTTCCCACCGCTCTGTTGCGACTCCAGTTTCAGGAGTCTCGACCAATCACGGGCCAGCAGCCGCTTCCCTCTTCAGTCAGGTCCACGCCCCTCGCGCACATATATACCCGTGCTGGAGCATAACTCGGCACTTGCGCTTTGTAGACTGACTAGAGTGATTGGGTCGTGTGGTGCCTTGCCCCTCGACAATTAAGGGATCTCGACTTTGTACAAAGTCCAAGGAATTAAAGAGAACCCACCTTGAACTTCTCTCTCAACTTAATTTTCACTCCTTATCCCACATCCTCTCTCTCTCACACATTTATCGTGCTGTGGTGCTGTGCCCCAGTACACCTTCTCTATTCTCCCCCTCTCTCTCTCTCGTGCTGTGTACCGGTACTCTCTCTCGCTCTTTTCTCCTTTTCCGCCTCTCTCTTTCCCTCCTTCAGGCACCTCCTCACCTTCCGTACGCCTGGAGGACGTGAGCGAAAGCGCACCCGTCCCAACAAAGAAGATCGGCTCCGCCGTTTCCTCGCCTCCGCAACCTACCCCGAGCATCCCACCTCACCATGCCGCTCCCGCTCCTGCTCCTCCACCCTCTTCCAACTCTTCTCATCCCATCCTGCTCGTGAGTGCCACTCGCATCCTTTCTCCTCGCTCACGAGTCCACTTCCTTCGAGTACCTCCTCCCCCATCCTAGTCGATCTCCCTATCGTCGCGTCGCCTTGATTTCTCAGGACGATCTGGTGCCCTTCGCCTTCCAGCGTACCGTCCCGTCGACTCCTGGGAAGGTTCCTTTGGTCCTCTTGGAGCCCCGACGCCGACATACTCGGGTCCGCGAGGAACGTCTCGACTACGTCCTCCCTGAGACCCCTACCAGTCCCTTGCCTCCCACACCCGGTAAGTGGTTTTAGCACACCATCCCCATCACTCCTGCTGCCTCCAAGTCTCCTACTCCGGCTCCTTCCTCTGCTCACGACATCTTCATCATCCATGAGAATGAGTTGTTTTTCTTCCCTCTTTCCTAGGGTCCTAGACTGACTCTTGAACTTCCTCGCCGGAACCTCAGGTTCTAGACCTTCCTTTCTCCCTTCAACCTTGACGACGGGACCTCGTCCCTAAAAAAAAGGGTCTTCGGACCCAGCACGTGGAGCCCTCCGCCTCCGGGCAGGACAGTGACCCAACAAAACACATATCACGTCATGGGTCACCACTACGGCGACAGGAGACGGCGTTTCGTCTCAGAGCGGGGCCTGGCCCGCTCGCCCGCCTACCTTCGGGCCATCGCTGACTAGGCGGACGACAATAGACTCCTCTTGGTTTCGAGAGGAGCGGGTCCCATTCCTGTTGAAACTGGGTCTTTTTGATTAAAAAATTCATCAATCTTAGTAGAACTTATATCTTTTTTGGATACAAATGCAACTATTTGGTTGAAAGTTTAACAAATTTGTTGAGGTCATCCTTTTTGGTTGAAACTTCGTCTTTTTAGATTGAAAATTCAAGTATCTTCGTAGAAAACTCACTTCTTGTTTAAAATTCATCTGTCATAGTAGAAATTTCATCTTTTTCGGATAAAAAAAATTTAACTGTTTCGTTAAAAATTAATTGTCTTTGCTTAAGGATTCAACTATATTTAACTATTTTGTTAAAAATAATTATTTTTTTCCGCTGAAAATCCTTTTTTTCTGGCTGAAAGTTCAACTTTTGTACAGAAAATTCGTCTTTCGTCTTGAAGATTCACAAAAGGTAAACTATTTTTTTCTTTCATAACTGAAAAATCTTTATTTGTTGAAAATTCGTCTTTTTGTTTGTAAAATTCATCTTTTTAAATGAAATTTCATCTGTATGTTAGATTAAGGAAGTATTGCATCGTCCGTATTCGTAAATATATTTTTTTTATTCAATATTAGTTCTTCTTCTGCGTGATCTTGAAAGAATCAAAGTGTCAGGTGCGTGATTTTACAAATTTAGTTTCATCGAATTAAGTGGCCTTATTGCTAGTACAGACAACTGAAAAAGATTATTTTTATCGTCAATAAAGTAGGGTGAACTAAATAACTTATGAAAATGTTTCACAATCTTATGCTGAATAATGTGTTGAATAAACGAAATTTCTTCCCCATGGCTTTCCAATGTTGATCAAGAGCCTAATAATTTAGTAGGGCAAGTGAGATAGTATAAAAAAACACAAACATTTTCAAGAAGATTCATTAATTTTCAAAATTCTCATTGAGTGGATTTCATTTTAGCTCACTAAAATGAGGCTATCAAGTGCTATACTAATTTTGATTTTGCCGATTTTTTCTCAAGCTGCCCCCAAAGACCCTCCACATAGTCTGAGTAAGTTTAATAATATTTTTATTTCTTATTATAAATCATTCAGGTTAATATAAAAACATTTAAATTTAATAAATTGTTTCTTTGACTTTGATTTTCTAAATTTAATATATAAATATCTTTGTTCAACAGAAGGCTATGGTTATCATAAGTGTATATAATATCTCATGATACATTGAATCATCATAAAAAATGTTATGATTCCAATTGAAAATTACAGTTTTCAATTCACTATTCTAAAATAGTTTAATTTTTGAAGCCTTCTACTCAAAGGGCTCCAAATTCAGGTCCATCAAGCTAGCACTTTCACAATAAAAATTCCCAAATTTCGTTATATGAAAACTTTGGGCTTTTTTGGGCTATTTTTGGGCTGTATTGCCGATTTTTGGTCTCCACTACTTTTTTTTTAATTCAAATTTTGAGTCAGGGTGCTGGCTAGCCACTATATAAAAATAAAAAAATAAAACACGACAGAATTTTGATATTTTGTTGGGATCTTGAACGCATCAACAACCAATTTCCAAAAGCCACACCTACTAACAATAAAACTACCCCGTATGTAAAAACTCAAACTCAGAGAAAACGAAGTGCACCAGAATTTGAAGCTGTTGAATTTACCAAAATTTTTTTTCATAAACGACCTCTATGTAAAACAAACCACCCCCTTTAGTAAAAACTCAAACCTGGAAAAAGCAAAATAGAATGTAAGCACCTATCAATAAATTTAAATTTAAATTTTAAAGAAGCACAAAAATCAAAGAATCTATTTACATTGTAAAATTCTAAAACAGGTTATTTTCAGACAAATTTTATCTGCTTGGTATCAAGGTTTTTTTTAATGTTAAGGGTTAGAGCCCGAAAATTGGTGTTGGTATTTTTGAGGAGCGTAGAAATCAGAAACTTTATTTACACTGTGAAATTCTGAAAATGATTATTTTTTGACAAAGTCACATCTGCATTGTACAAAGGGGTTGATTTTCAATGTTCAGGGTTGAGCCGAAAAATCGGTGTTGGAATTTTTGAGGAGCCCAAAATCAGAGATTCTGTAGACACTGTACAATTCACAAAAAGATTGTATGTGTGTGTAAGTGTGTTGTATGAAGGGGTTGTTTTTTTTAACATTGAGGGTGGAGCCCAAAAATCGGTATTGGAATTTTTAAGGAGCCCAAAGTCATAGATTGTATAGGCACTGTACAATTCACGAAATTATTGTATGTGTGTGTAAGTGTGTTGTGTCAAGGGGTTGCTTCTCAACATTAAGGGTGGAGCCCAAAAATCGGTGTTGGGATTTTTGAGAAGCCCAAAAATCAGAGATTCTATAGACACTGTACAATTCACAAAAAGATTATATGTGTGTGTAAGTGTGTTGTATGAAGGGGTTGTTTTTTTAACATTGAGGGTGGAGCCCAAAAATCGGTGTTGGGATTTTTGAGAAGCCCAAAAATCAGAGATTCTATAGACAATGCACAATTCACAACAAGATTATATGTGTGTGTAAGTGTGTTGTATGAAGGGATTGTTTTTTTAACATTGAGGGTGGAGCCCAAAAATCAGTGTTGGGATTTTTGAGAAGCCCAAAAATCAGAGATTCTATAGACACTGTACAATTCAGAAAAAGATTATATGTGTGTAAGTGTGTTGTATCAAGGGGTTGTTTTTTACCATTGAGAGTGGAGCTCAAAAATCGATGTTGGTATTTTTGAGACGCACAGCAATTAAAAAACAACCCCTTGATACCAAGCAGATATGACTTTGTCAAAAAAATCTTTTTCAGAATTCTATAGTGTGAATAGAGTCTCTGATTCTTGGTCTCCTGAAAAATGAAAACTTCAATTTTTGGGCTTAAACCCTTAACGCCAAAAACCAACCCCTCTATACACCGTTAGTACGACTTTGCTTGAAAATGATCTTTTCTCAGAATTTTGAACGGTGTATGGAGTCTTTGATTTTTAGGCTGCTTGAAAATTCAAATTGGAATTTATTGATAGGTGTTCAATTTCTATTTTTTTCTCCACGTTTGAGTTTTTACATAAGGGTTAGTTTTATTGTTAGTAGGGGTCGTTTTTGGTGCGTTCAAGAGCCTAAAAAAGCCTAAAATTCTGTCGTTTTTGATTTTTAATTCTTGAAAATTTTCATATAATCAGTAATACTGCTCAAAAATAGCCCAAAATTCTGATACAAAGAAATTTAGGAATTTTGGTTGTGGAGTTGCTAGCTTAATGGAACTTCCAAATTGTTCATTTTGAATGAAAATAAAAAAGCGTCTCGCGCTTATATACTTTTTAGTCCACTTGAAAAAAAAACAAATATAGAAAAAAGCGCATTTTTAGGAAAAATATTTTTTTCTCAGCTCTTTATAGAACCCAATAGGAAAATCCAACTATTTTTCGTTAAAAGTTAATTTTTTTTATTTGAAAAGTATATAATATTTTTGGTCTAGAATTTTCTTCTGATTAAAAGATTGACCTATTTTGTTGAAAATTGCGTTTTTGTTGTTTGGTTGAAAACTGATTTTTTCGACCAAAAATTTAACTATACTATTTTCGGGAAGAATTCAACAATTTGGTTGAAATGTTATGTGCTTTGTTGTAAATTAATTTTTTCGGGTAAAAAATTAATCTTCTTGATTGAAAATTCAACTACATGGTCTAATGTTGAATATTTTTTTTTAATTCATTTTTCAGTTGAAGATCCATCTTTTTGATTAAGAATCAAACTATTTTTTTAAACATTTTTTTGTGGGTAAAGATCAATTCCTTTTAACTGAAAATTCAGCTATTCCATTTTTGGTAGAAAATTGATGGTTTTTAGTTTAAAATTTAACTATTTGGTTGGGAATTAACTTTTATATATATATTTTTTAAATTTACATTTTCGGGGTAAAAATTAATCTTCTTGGCCTGAAAATTGAAATTGTTTGTTAAAACTTGGCATTCTTAGGTTTAAAATTGTATTATTATCGTAGGAAATTCATCTGTTTGAATTTTTTATTCTTTTGAGAAAAAAAAATTTCACCTGAAATTTAACTATTCTAGTCACAGATTCGTGATATATATTTTTTCTGGTTGAAAATTGATCTCTTTTGTTTCAAAAGTTTTGTTAAGAAGTTGTCTTTTTCCAGTTGAAAATTTGACTAAATTTTTACGAAATACAACAATTTAAAAATTAAATTTTTTGTTGACAATTCATATTTTCAGGTTAAAAATAAACTTTATTCAAAAAATTCATATTCACGGGTTTGAAATTGTATGTTCTGTAAAAAAGTCGGCTTTTGGGCTTCAAATTTTAACAATTTGAATATTTTTTTTAATGAAAAATATTTTCTGGTTAAAAATTCAACTCTTTTGTTGAAAATGTAATTATTTTGTTAAAAATTCAACTATTCCAGTAAAAATTAACCACTTCTGTTGAAATGTTTGTTGTTGAATAATAATTCTTTCTAACTGAAAATTAAACTATACTATTCAGTTTAAAATTTAACTATTTGGTTGAGAATTAACTTTTGTGCTGAAAAATCACATTTTCGGGTTGAACATTCAAGAGCTTTGTAAAAAATTCATGTTTTTGGCCTGAAAATCCAATTGTTTTGTTAAATTTTTTTTTTTCAGTTCCAAAATTGTATTAATAACGTAGAAAATTCCACCTTTGACTCTTTACATTTTTTATATAAAAAAATAATATTTTTGACTGAAAATTCAACTGAAATTGAATTAAGTTATTTTAGGCGTTTATCAAATGAAATCAGAGAAAGAATTCTGAACAAAAAATTTGATAGTTGATACTTTAACCAAGAATCAAAAACTTGAATTTTCAGTTAAAAAATTAATTTGCAAATAAAATGAATAAAATACATACATTTCCAGGTAGATAGTTGAATTTTCTACCAAGTTGCGGAATTTTCTAGTCAAAAAAACATATTTTCTGCAAAACAGTTGAATTTTTAACAAAATAGTTGAGTTTTCAATCAAGAAGTAAGACCCTTTATCAAAATTGTTAAAAAATTCAACAACATAATTCAATTTTGAATCATTGAATACATTTTTAACTGAAAAATATGAATTCCTAAAAGAAAAAAATAGGGAAAAGCTGATGCGTGTCATGAATAGGAATTTTGATTATTTAGAGACTGAAGAATAACATTTTAAAGAAACATTCAAGTTGAGTCTTAAAACAAACTTTTTGATTTCGGGCAATACACTTTTAAGTTCAAACTAAACACATTTATAATACTTGACAAATTGTATTTGCAGCACAGCTTAAAAAAGAATGGCTGGCAAAATCCGGTATGTTTCTTTTTTTAAAAACAACACCTACAATATATTATCATTGTTACGAAAATTCCTGTGAAGGAACATATGGGCGATTAGTAAAAGATACAATCGTCAAAGTGGCAGTAAAACAAACTAGGACTGGCCAATTTATCATTGGATATGCCCAAAAGGATAGCACAGGAAGTTATTATTTGGTTCCATTCGTCGAAGATTCAGAATATGCACATATGGGGATACAAAGACTTAAAATGAAAATTATGGAGAACAAAGCCGAGAAATATGAGACATTGGATCAGGATGATGTGGTAAACAAACTGTTCTTCCATCCCATTGAAAGCAAATACCTTTTTAATGCAAAAGTTGTAGAATATAAGAATCCTGAAAAAAAGCCTCAAATGATTGGTGCAAACCAAGATCGACATACTATGGAGACATATCGCCGGATCTACTTGCAGAACTACCATGTGAAAGATAAAGGAATGATGCCCTGAGGAATCTATTCGTCCGGAACATTGCACCATGATCAAAAGTGACGGTTAATGTCGAAGATGTATCGATTCCCATTATTGACTTATTCACATTAAATTTAATCCTATTATTTCAATAACTATACACTATGATATAGAATGTCGGTAACTTTCCGCGCTTGGGAAAGGTTTTCTGCAGTTTTCCTCTCCCTTGGCCTGAATTATAAGCAAATGCGAGCGCGATTGATCTAAATTCGTCTGCAGATATAAAGATACGTTTTATTAATTTAAATGACCAAAAAATGCGAAAATATGTGAGTAGTGAGATAAAATAAAAAATATTAAATTTATATTTCGTCATTATGTATTCGTTCGCTATCACCCATTCTACCTAATAGTAAATTACACAAGTTATTTCGACGGACCACGTTTTTACAACTGTAATTTTTCGTTAAAACCTGTACTTTTTCATAAAATAATGTACAAAATTTAACAAAAATACAGATAAATACAAATAGCTAATTTTTTCTTGTATTTTCTAGTAAAAAAGTGACAAAAAATAACAATAAAGTATAAGTTTCTACAACTCGAAAAGTTATATAACTTTCAATTAATATTTTTTTCACTTTGTGGTAAAAATCTGTAAAGTACTGCAGAAAACTACAGGATTTAACATTCATAAAAAGTCATGAAACAGTCAGAAAAACAATTTTAATTTTACGTAATTTATTGTAGAAAATTACAAATCTTTACAAAAAAAATACAAGATTTCACAAAAGTTGAAATATTGGGAAACTGTTATCAGAATTATCTTGTATATACTAATAGTTTATTGTAGAAATGTACAAATTTGAACGAAAAAATATTAATTTTCACAAGAAATACATTTAGAATCCGCATCAACGTTTTGGCTTGTCAATTTTTTTTCCTGTCAATTTTTGTAGAATATGTAATATATAAGTTTCTACAAAAAACTACAATTTGAAAAAATATAACACTTTCACCAAGAAATATTCAAATATTTTTCGAATCTAAAATATTCAATTTTTAACCATTTAATTTGAAATTTTTCAACTATGGCAGAAAATTTTTTAATATTTAGTATTACTTCACTTTTCATTTCAAATGAGAAATTATAAATTAAATATTAAGAATTAAACAATTTTAAACTAAATCATTCGAAATAGAAAGCCTTGACTCGATGGAAAAGATTTCAAAAAATAAAAAACTAAAGGGACCAGGGGGGTAAGCATGCAAAAGTTGTCCCCGCACGTATCAAGTTCATATTACCACCATAGATGACCATTCGTGTCATAACATTCGTCCAAAGGATAACCTAACAATTTTATTTTTAGGAAAGTTATGGAGGGGGAAAGTAAAATCAAAGAAGTAATTTTTCTCGAAAACGACTTAACCGATTTTGATGATCGAAATGTATGTTATAACCACCCATAAGACTATTTAGAAAATAATTAAATTATTTTAAATAAAAAAATAGAGGTCAAATTTTTTGTTGTTGAAATTTCCAACATTTTTTTGAGATTATGTTTCAGATATACACCTCTAGTTTTTTGAAGGAAAAAATTCTTATATTGTCTACTTCAACATACATTTTACCCAAATTTTTCATAGCAGTACTTCATGGCTTAGAAACCCAAAATCTGTCTGCCACGACACTAGCTTTCTGATTCTGCCATTCACTTGCTTCTAACAGATTGTCAAATATTTTCATGGCATCTTACTGCCAGCCACTCAACTAACTTTCTGGCTCCGATATTCACTTGTTTCGAGCTGACTTGGCAGTCATCTAATTGCCAGCCGCGACACTAACCTTCTAAGTCCATTATTCACTTGTTTTGAGCTAATAGTCAAATGTTTTTGCCACACCTTACTGTCTGCCACGACACTAACTTTCTGATTCCGCCATTTACTTTTTTCTAACAGATTGTCAAATATTTGATAATCAAACGAACTTACCTGTACGTGAAGTTCGATTTTAATTATACGTAGTCCTCGCTCGAATACATTTAAACAATTGTAGTATCCTTCCGGTCCACGGTGGCAGCACACGTCTTCAGAGTCATAGATTCGAAAATGGACCTACTATCCCCAGCATCTACCCACTTCATTATTTTTAGAGTAATGAAGCAGGATCAACTTTATGCTGAATAATTTCTCCTTGAAACAGAGAGGGACGATACTATGTATCAAAAAAGGGTTGGGACTAAATGTATGCAAGCGAGGACTATGTATAATTAAAATCGAACGTCACGTGAGGTAAGTTGGTTTGATTATCAATTATACTACGTCCTCGCTCTCCTACATTTAAACAATTGTACTTGTTCAGAGTATTGATTGAAAAAACAAAAGTACAGAACATTATTTACCTAATAATATAACTTATTTTAATATAGCTCTCGCAAATTCAAAACCATCCGATACAATCGGTCTTAAATATAATTTTGCGAAAGTCTGAGACTTTTCAGACAAAACCCGCGGACAATCTGATTGTTTCAAAATCGAACCCCATCTCTGACGCGGCCGATGTTGCGGCGTGTCTTGT
Organism: Andricus grossulariae; assembly: GCA_011634705.1. Taxonomy (NCBI): domain Eukaryota; kingdom Metazoa; phylum Arthropoda; class Insecta; order Hymenoptera; family Cynipidae; genus Andricus; species Andricus grossulariae. The sequence goes on from JAABKJ010007545.1 coordinate 158,415,182, forward strand.
CGAGTGTGCCGAATAGATTGATGCGTCAACCCCGCTGTCTTTCAAGTCTTCCTTCACCCATCTACCGATCGTAGACGCGTTAACTGCCCTATATGGTTTTCTAGTAGCAACGAACAATTGACTACATTATTTTCTAAGGCCCTTCGTTACCTTCACATAACGATTCAACGCAGAAAAAACACACAAATTTGGCTTATCTCTAAACTTTGGAAGTTTTTGGCAGGGTTGAAACCTGCCTGGGCCTGAAGTCTTAATTGCCTCAGGTACCATTATAAGTAAGCAGTCTGAATCTCTTTTAATGTTATTAATATTTAATTTAGCGACAGTGTGAGCCCTTTGAACGCTCAACGCTAATAATAAAATATTAATATGATGAAAAATGAGGTTGGATTAATATCTGAATATTGCAATTTTTGCTTTGCACAAAACTCTTTCCATTGCTTCAAAGCACAGCTGTATTGTTTCACAGTGGAGTCTTTTATCGAAGCTAACATAACGCCGGTCGCTTCCGCCGGAATTGATCTTTCCAAAAAAGATTGCCGCACACTCTGCTTGCAATTAAATTGAGATGCTCTGCTCTTGGATGTTGTTGAGAACTACAAGGCGATATCAATAAATTTGGATTAGCCTCAAATATCAAAGGTTCCCCGAGCCTCATGGAGTCAAAAAGGGAAAACCAGGGCTGTTTTTTCCAAAGCGGGTCTACCATAATGCCTCTTGCTTTTTCGCGTCTGATTTTTGCTAGAGATTTAAGAATGAGAGCGAAGGGCGGAAAAGTGTAAAACTAAAATTTGGACCAGAGAATTGTATAAGCATCAATGTATGCCGCGCCCGTGACCAGTTTCCAAGATGCAAATTTTTTACGTTTCTTGTTTTCAGCGCTGGCAAAGAGGTCAATCTCTGGGAAACCAAAGGCTTCTACAATTCTTTGGTAACACTTATTATTCAATTCCCATTCTATATCAACACATTCTTGTCTAGATAATCTATCTGCAATTACATTTTCTTTTGATGCAATATAAGAGTACTAAAATATCGATCCGAACTCGAACTGCACTTAGTCCCTCACAGAAAAAAAACAACCAAAATAGTACAAAAATATTGATAAAAACTGCGCTTAGTCCCTCACAGCAAAAAGAAACAAAAATACTACTAAAATATCAATCAGAACTGCGCTTAGTCCCTCACAGCAAAAACCAAACTAAAGTACTACTAAAATATCGATACGAACTGCGCTTAGTCCATCACAACAAAAAATCAACTAAAATAGTACTAAAATATCGATACGAACCGCGCTTAGTCCCTCACAGCAAAAAACAAACTAAAATACTACTAAAATATTGAAATGAACTGCGCTTAGACCCTTACAGGAAGAAAAACTAAAATAGTACTAAAATATATATCTGAACTGCGCTTAGTCCCTCATAGAAAAAAAAAGAACTAAAATAGTACCAAAATATCGATATGAACTGCGCTTATTCCCTCACAGCAAAAAAAATAAAATACTACTAAAATGTCAATCAGAACCGCGCTTAGTCCCTCACAGCAAAAAACAAACTAAAATACTACTAAAATATTGTTCAGAACTGCGCTTATACCTTAGACTCAAACTTTCTTTGTTAGTTAAAAATTCAATAGTTTTGTTGAATATTCGTCTTTTTTTTAATAAATATTACCTTCTTGATTAAAAATGTATATTTTTGGTAAAAATTAAAATATTTTGTTTAATATTCATTTTATTTTGTTAAACATTAATTTTTGTAAGCAGAATTTAACTATTTCATTTGTGGTTTCAAATTCATAATTTTAAGTTGAAAATACAATTAGATTGTTGAAAATTTATCGCTTTTAGATGAAATTTTGACTTTTCGGTCGAAACTTCATTTACTTTTTTTTTTAATTTGTTTTTTTGGTAGAAAATTAATTTTCTTGGTTGAAAATTCATCTTACTCTCTTAAAATAACCACTTGGTTGAAAGTTGAATTTCTTTTTTGGAAATTAATTTTTTTTTTATAATGAATCATCACTTTAATGGAAAATTAACTATGTAGTTTAAAATTGAACTATTTTCTTGAAAATTCATTTTTTCCATCAGAACATGCTGAAAATTTAATAATTCCATTATTGGTTGGAAAACCATCTTTTTGGTTTATTATTTTTTTTTTCGTTTTCATTCATTTTTTTGTCCAATTTTCAATTGAAGTGAGGTAATACTTAAATATTATTAACAAACATAATTGTTTCAACAATTTATTCTTATTGTAATCATATTCTTTCAAAATAATTCTAGAAAATTTCAGTTTTTCCCGAAATTTTCCACTTTTTGTCCAATTTTCAATTGGAATGAAGTACATAATTAATTAAAGTTTACATAAATCATTGTTTGAACAATTTATTATTATTGTTATTCATATTCTCTTAGAATAATGCTAGAAAATTACATTTTTTTCAAAAATTTGTCACTTTTTCTTCAATTTTTAATTAGAGCAAGGTACATAATTAATTAAGGTTGATAAAATTAATTGTTCAAACAATTTATTATTATTTTGAATAATATTATCTTCGAATATTGTAAAAAAGTTAAGGTTTTGTCTAAAATATTCAACTTTTTGTCCAATTTTCACTTACAGTTTGGTAATAATTATTGAAGTTTAACAAATATGATTGTTTAAACAAATTATCATTGTTGAAAACTATCTTCTTCTATAGTAATGGTAAATAATCTCGGTTTTTTATGAATTTTCTACTTTTTGTCAACTTTTTACTTAATTAGTAAAGTAATAATTATTGCAAGCTGACAAACATAATTGTTTAAACAATTTTTGATTGTTTATAGTTATCTTTCCTCTCATAATTGCTAGAAAAATGCGACTTTTTCTCAATTTTTTAACTTTTTGTCAACTTTTTACTTAGTGAGTTAATAATTAATGCTAGTTAGAAACAAATTTATATAAGTTGTTATTATATAATTATATATTACAATTATATAATTTTTCACGGCAAATACGCGTTAAACTTCATGTGGCTTGCGCCACCTCTAAATATATTTTTTTTTAATTGGATTTATTTTTTTGTCGATTCGAATAAATTTCCGGGCGATATGCATAAAAATTCTTTAAAAAATAATTTTGGACCACACTAATGTATATTGTAGGTACATTCTAAAATTTTATCGTCTTCTGTCAGGTTCGATCTGCGTGGAGAAAAATAAATATTTAATTTGAAACAAGTCTCATGGGACAGCATTTTTTTTTATCAAAAATTTCAAAAGATTTCAAAGAATTTCTAGAAAACTTTGGTAAATAAATTTTAATATAATTTGTTTCTGTTATTCAAATTGTGCTCGGTGAATGGAATTTTCTAGAATAATTATAATTCTGACCAGACGCAAGGAATTGTCGAAAAATTTTCTATTTTCACTTGGAGCAAGAGATTTTTGGAAAAAATTATAATTGTGAGTTGAAACAAAAAACCTTTCAGGATAATAACAATTTGAATTTAAAACGTGGAATTTTCGAAAACAATTCTGATTCTTGTGTGAAAAAAGTGAAATTTTGAATAAAAAAATTATATTTCAGATCCAAATATGGATTTTTCCAAAAGATTTACAATTTTGACTAAGAACGGGGAATTTGGTAAAAGATTGATGATTCTGACCTGGAACAGGAATTTTTCGAAAAAGAATTATAATTCAGATCTAAAACAAGAAATTTTGGAAAAGAATTTTAATTCTGAATTGCAAGAAAAATTTATAGTTCAGGTACGAAATAAAGAATTTTTTAAAAAGAATTATGATTTTGACTTGGAAGAGGAAATTTTCTAAAATAAATATAATTCTGACTCTTAATGGGAAATTTTTGAAAGAATTAAAAATTTTACTTGGAACGTGCGATTCTTGAAAAGAATTATGATTCTGATTTTGAACAGGAAATTTTTGTGCAAAAATTTCATTTCTGATGTGAAACAAGAAATTTTTCAAAGGAATCAAAATTTGCCCCGGATCCGACTCGAAAAAACAATCTTAGATGCTGTTGAAATTATTATTATTTTTTATTTTTTATAATTTTTTTTGCTTAATTTTCAATTAACGCGAGGTAATAATTAATTTATGTTGACAGACATAATTGTTTAAACAATTTATTATTACCATTAATCATTTTCTCTTAGAATAATGCTGAAAAATTGCAGTTTTTTAAAAAATTTTCCACTTTTTGTCAAATTTCCAATTAGAGTGAGGTAATATTTAAATAATGTTAACAGACATAATTGTTCAAACAATTTATTATAATCATTAGTAATTTTCTTTTAGAATAATGCTAGACAATTTCAGTTTTTTAACCAATTTTCCACCTTTTGTCCAATTTCAATTAGAGTGATGTAATACTTAATCAATGTCAACAGACATAATTGTTGAAACAATTTATTATAATCATTAATAATTTTTTCTTGGAATAATGCTGCAAAATTGCAGTTTTTTGACCAATTTTCCACTTTTTGTCCAATTTTCAATTAGAGTGAGGTAATACTTAATTAATGTTAACAGATATTATTATTTAAACAATTTATTGGTATTGTTAATAATTCACTCTTAGAATAATGCTAGAAAATTGCAGTTTTTTTTACGAATTTTCCACTTTTTGTTCAATTATAATAAGTGTGATGTAATACTTATTCAATGTTACCAGACATAATTGTTTAAAAAATATATTGGTATTGTTAATAATTTACTCTTAGAATAATGCTAGAAAATTGCAGTTTTTAAACAAATTTTCAACGTCTTGTCCAAGTTAAATTAGAGTGAGGTAATACCTATTTACTGTTGACAGACATAATTGTTTAAACAATTTATTGTTATTTTTAATAATTCACTCTTAGAATAACGCTAAAAAATTGCAATTTTTTAAACAAATTTTCCAGCTTTCGTCTCATTTCAATCAGATTTATGTAATACTTAATTAATGTTACCAGACATAATTGTCTAAACAATTTATTATTATCGTTAATAATTTTCTCTTAGAATAATGCTAGAAAATTACAGTTTTTTTTTTGAAGATTGTCCACCTTTTGTCCAATTTCAATTAGAGAGAGGTAATACCTATTTAATATTATCGGACATAATTCTTTAAGCAATTTATTGTTATTTTTAATAATTCTCTCTCAGAATAATGCTACAAAATTGCATTTTTTTACAATTTTGCCACTTTTTGTCTAATTTTCAATTAGAGTGAGATAATGCTTCATTAATGTTAACAGATACAATTGTTTAAACAATTTATTATAATCATTAATAATCTCCTTTCAGAATAATGCTGGAAAATTGCAGTTCTTTAACAAATTTTCCATTTTTGTCCAATTTTCAATTAGTGTGACTTCATTAATGTAGGACCAAATGTTAGACTTCAAAAAAATTAGACTTCATTAATGTTAACAGACATAAATGTTTAAACAATTTATTGGTATTGTTAATAATTCACTCTTAGAATAAAGCTAGAAAATTGCAGTTTTTTTTTATACAAATTTTCCACTTTTTGTCCAATTTCAATTATAGTGATGTAATACTTAATTAATGTTACCAGACATAATTGTCTGAACAATTTGTTATTATCGTTAATAATTTTCTTTTGGAGTAATGCTAGAAAATTGAATTTTTTTTTAAATTTCCACTTTTTGTACAATTTCAATTAGAGTGATTTAATACTTAAATTAATGTTACCAGACATGATTGTTTAAATAATTTATTATTATCTTCAATAATTCTCTCTTAGAATAATGCTGGAAAATTGCAGTTTTTTATACAAATTTCCCACTTTTTTCAAATTTCTAATTAGAATGAGGTAATATTTATTTAACGCTAACAGACATAATTGTTTAAACAATTTATTATTATCGTTCATAATTTTCTCTCAGAATAATGCTAGAAAATTACAGTTTTTTCATAAATTTTCTACCTTTTATCCAATTTCAATTAGAGTGATGTAATACATAATCAATGTTAACAGACATAATTGTTTAAACAATTTATTATTATCGTTAATAATTTTCTCTTAGAATAATGCTAGAAAACTACAGTTTTTTCCAAAATTTTTCAACTTTTGTCCAGTTTAAATTAGAGTGAATTGGAGTGTAAATTAGTTCAATGTTAACAGACATAATTGTTTAAACAATTTATTATTATCTTTAATGATTCTCTCTTAGAATAATGCTAGAAAATTACAGTTTTTTCACGAATTTTCTACATTTTGTCCAATTTCAATTAGAGTGATGTAATACTTAATCAATGTTAACAGAAATAATTGTTTAAACAATTTATTACTATCATTAATAATTTTCTCTTAGAATAATGCTAAAAAATTACACTTTTTTCCAAAATTTTCCACCTTTTGTCCAATTTTCAATTAGAGTAAAGTAAATAATTATTTAAAGTTGGAAAAAATTATTTGTTTAAACTATTTATTATGATTGTTTACAATAATCAATTTGAATAATGCTAGAAAGTTGCGGTTTTTTTCAAATTTTCAACTATTTGTCCACTTTCTACTCAGAAAAAGTTAATAATTATTCAATGTAGCAACCATAATTATTTAAACAAATTATTATTGTTAATGACTATCTTCTTCTTAATTATTGCTAATTAGCTGGGCGTTCTTCTGAACTTTTCGTCCACTTTTAACTTAGTTAGGTAATAATTAAAGCAAGTCAATAGACATAATTGTTTAAACAATTTATAATTCTTCATCACTATCTTAGCTCAGAGTGATGCTAGAAAGGTGCGGATTTTCCTGAAAATTTAAGCTGCACTTTGACTTTTTAGTTAGGAGCAAATGATAAATATTCATAATAATTTAGAAAAAAAGCTTTTCGTAACTATTTCAAGGAGAAGGTACATTTAATATAATCCATATAGAAAATTTGAAGAATATTTCAAATATCTGTTTCATTTCAGAAAAATATATTGACAAAAAAGAAACAGATTGTTTAAAATATGATTCTCTCTCATTTTTATTTATTGTTTATTTACAACTAAAAAGTCAAAGCAAAGTTCAACATTTCTGAAAAAAACGGAACTTTCTAGCACTTACCTAAGAGAAGATAGTTATAAACAATAATAGGTTGTTTAAACAATTATTCTTGCTAAATTCATTTATAAAGTTACTTGAAGTAAAAAATAGATAAAAAGTTAAAACTTGCAGAAAAAACCGCAACTTTCCACATTTAGGCAAAGGTAATATTATTAACAATAATAATAAATTGTTTAAATAATTATTTTTTCAACATTAATTAATTATTACTTCACTCTAATTAATAAGTTGACAGAAAGTTAAATATTTCAGGAAAAACCCGAAACCATCTTGTATTAATATAGAAGATAGCTATAAACAATAATAATTTGTTTAAACAATTATTTTTGCTAAATTAAATTAAATATTGAGCCAATTTAAGTGAAAAGTGGACCGAAAGTTGAAAAATTCAGAAAAAAACACAATTTTTAGCATTATTCAAAGATAATATCATAACAATGTAAAGACATTGTTTAAACAATTGCATTTGTGAACAATGATGAGAAATAATATCTAAGATCTAACTCTAATTAAAAATTGGACAAAAAGTGGGAAGTTTTGAAAAAACCGTGACTTTATATCTCCATTTTAAGAGAAAATTGCTAAACACAATAACAATTTGTTTAAAAAATTGATTATACATCTAATTATCAGTATGAAGTATTTATGTATTAGAAACAATTTCCATTTTTTTAAACTCAAAAAAGTCATAATTAGTGCCAGAAACTCGCAAAACCCATTTTTTCACTTATGGGGTTTTCTTTTGGGACCCCATAAAACAGACTTATGAGGTGACATTCAAAAAAGTAATATTTTATTTGTATTTTATGGCTATTTGTGAAAATAAATGTTGAGTTTCAATTCGATTCAGCTAATATTGACGATTATGAATAAAATGTACAAAAACGTATTTTTTATGGGACATACGTGTTAAACTTCATGGGGCTGCGCCACCTCTAAATATAATTTAAAAAAAAAAAAATGGATTTTTTTGTGTTGATTGAAACAAATTTCCGATCATTATTCGTAAAATTTCAAGAAAAAAAAATTGTCCAATAAATTTTTGAACCACCCTAATGTTTAATTATGGTGTGGTCAAGGGTATTTCGCATAAAAAAAATTTAGGTTAATGTTTTATTAACGCAATTAATTAAATAATTTTTATAATAGTATAATAATATAAATTAATTAACAAATCTTTTAGCTGTAATTAATTAATTAATTAATTATTATAAAAATATGATAATGTAATAATAATAATTTGAAATAATTAATTTTATTATTCGTATAACATTATAAAATGATCATTATCCGAAGGTCGAAATGTTTTTTAAAAGGGAGAGACAATTACACGCAGTCGATTATGCCGAGATATGTCACTGATAAGAGTGGCAGGTGGGACAAATACTCATTGCAGAGTTGATTTCAAATTTCGGATATGTGCTCTTAATTACTATTTTTTTGTTAATGGATATATATATTAGGGTGTTCCAAATTAGTTTTTCTTCGAATTTCCATTCATATCGCCCCCAAATCTATTCGAATCCACTAACAAATAAATTAAAAAAAAAAAAAATGATATTTAGAGGTTTCACAAGCCCCATGAAGTTCAACACGTATTTCCCATAAAAAAAGACGTTTTTGTAAATTTAATTCAGAATCCTCAATATTGACTGAATTTAGTTGAAACTCAACATTTCTATTGAAAATTAGCCATAGAATACAAGTGAATAATTATTTTTTAAATATCCACGCCATATGTATTTTTTATAGGGTCCTAAAGAAAACCCCATAAGTGAAAAATTAGATTTTGCGTGTTTTTGCCGCGAATTATGATTTTTTTACGGGCTTTACAATGAAAATTGCTTCTAATACGTAAAATACAACTTTTACTGATAATTAGCTACTTGAATAAATTGTTTAAACAAATTATTGTTTGTTAGCAATTTTTTCTTTGAATCGAATTAGTAAGTCGCTTTTTCCGAATTTCTTCACTTATTTTCCACTTTTCAGTCAGGACGAGGCAATAGTATATTGAATTTGAGATACCTAATTGTTTAAACAATTTATCATTATTTATAACAATATTCTCTTAGAATAATGCTAGGAAGTTGTAGTTTTTTCTAAAATTTTCCACTTTTTGTGTAGTTTTTAATCAGTGTACGGTAATAATTAATTCAAGTTAACAAAGATATTTGTTTAAACAATTTATTAATATTTATATTTATATTAGTTTAGAATAATGCTAGAAAGTTGCGGTTTTTTTCTGAAATACTAAACTTCTTGTCCACTTTTCAACTAGAGTGTGAAAAAAATAATTGTAGTTGTAAAAAATTATTGTTTAAACAATTTAATATTGTTTATGAATATCTTCTCCTATATTAATGCTGAATAGTTGCAGTTTTTTCCCCGAAATTTTGTACTTTTTGTCAATTAGTATTTTATGTACGGGAAATAATTTTTTTTCAAATCATAATTAAAACAGACTTATGGTGGTAATATTAAAAAACAAATTTTCAATATATATCTACTATTATATATATATACATATTTGTTTCCAGATTCTTTCAATTTTAAGCCCAGTAAAAAAATTATTTTCGAAAAAATAGAAACAAGTAATAACTCTTAAAACAAAATTGCATAATTTTGAAAAAGATCCAACTTTCTGAATTTTGATCTAATCGAAAAATTGTATTGAAATTCTTTCGAAATATGTTTCATATCTAGTAAAAATTTTGATTGAAATTTCTTAATCTATCAGAGAACATTGTTTTTCTATTTTTAGAAAATTTTCAACATCTTGAGAAACATTTTTAAAACTCTTAAAAAATTTTTATGTTGAATTTTAAAAATGCTCCACAATTTTGAATTTTGTTCTAATCGAAAAATTTTACGAAAATGTTTTCGAAATATATTGCATATCTAGTAAAAGATTTGATTGAAATTTCGTAATTTATCAGAAAAATACTTTTTTCTATTTTTTTGAAAATCTTCAAAATGTTGAAAAGCATAGAGGTTTTATAATTTTCATCCAACTTTTGAAATTGCTGTAAATTTTTTTATTTTGAATGAATGAGAATGTAATAAGATTTTTTCACAACCTTAACATTATAATGAATCGATATAGGTTATAAATTAAGAATTAATTCTTGATGAAATTTTTTTTTAATTAATCTTTTTTAGTTGTAAATTCAGCGATTTGGTTGAAAATTTAACTATCTTGTAGAAACTTATTTTTTTTCAAAGAATAATTTTCTAAAGTGAAAATTCAACTATTCTATCTTTAGCTGAAAATGTATCTTTTTCAGATAAAAATTCTACATTTGTTCAAAAGTTTGTATTTTTTTTTGTCGAATTCAACTATTTTTATGTAAAAATAAAAATATTTTTAGGATGAAATATCAACTATAAAATTTTTTTTTTACAATTTAATCTTTTCATTTTGAAAATTCATCTTTTCAGTTAAAAATGTAACTAGACATCCGAAATTTTATTTTTTAAGTGGAAAATTAATTTTCTTAGCTGCAAACTGAACTACTAATTTTTTATTGAAAATTTATCTTATTCAGTTGAAAATTCAACTCTTTGAGTTAAAATTCTTGTCTTTTGTTCAAAGTTTATCGTATTTGGTAGAAAATTAATTTTTCCGGTTGAAAATTCCATCTCCATTGTTGAAAATTTATTTTTTTGTTTAAATATTCAGCATTTAATTCGCAAATTGGGGTAACTCAAAAATCCCGAATAATAGAATTCCCGAATTTAAACAATTAAAATTTGTTCTATATATATATAATTTAATTATTGAAAATATAATAATAAAATATTTTTATAGAAAAAAAAATTATTTTTGATATTTAAAGTTTCTAAAATTATTGTTTTATTAAAAAATGACAAAAATTGAAAAAATTTATTTCTGGGTGAAAATTTTTTTTGATTATTATTGTTATTTGAATTCAAACAATAATTTTAGAAGCTTCAAAGATTAAAAATAATTGTTTTGTTTCATAAAAATATTTTTGATTATTGTATTTTTAATAAATAAATAATATTTATAAAAAGAAATTTTAATTGCTTACATTTGGGAATTTTCTAGTTCGGGTATTTCATAATTTAGCAATTTTCTGTCGGGATTTTTATTATTCGGGAATTTCATTATTCTCGAATTTTCGCGTTCGGGATTTTTTTAATTCAGGAATTTTCCAGTTCGGGATTTTTTTTATTCAGAAATTTTCCAATTCGGGAATTTTATTATACGGAAATTTTATTATTCGGGAATTTTCGAAATTGGGGATTTCATTATAACTATAATATAAGATTGACGGAATTGAACTTTTTTTTTCATTTCATTTCTTATTGAAAATTTATCTTTTTGAAATAAAGATGTAAATATTTAGTTTTTTTTAGGTCGAACATAACTGTTTTTTTTATGTTAAATAAAAATATTTTTTTGATGAAATCTTAATTATTACAGTTTTTGTTGACAATTCATCTTTTTTACAGGAAAATTCATCTTTTCGGTAAAAAAATTAACTCTTTTTTTGAAAATACGTCTTTTTTTAACATTAACTTTTTCAACCGAACATTGAACAATTTTATTTTTGGTTGAAAATTTGTCTTTATTAGTTGAAAATTCAAATATTTGGTTAAAAATTTATCTTCTTTTTGGTCAAATTCAACTATTTTTGGTTGAATTATCAACAATTACTTTTTTTTTACAATTCATCCTTTTAGTTGAAAATTTAACTATTTCGTTGGAAATTCTTTTTTTTAAAATAATTTTCTTAATCTGAAAACAGAATTATTCCTTTTTTTGTTGAAAGATTTTTTTTAGACGAAAATACAACTATTTAGTTAAATTTAGTCAAATCTAATTCAAAACAAATATTTTTCTGAATTATTCTAGAATTTTGAATTTTCCATTTTTGACTGCGAACTATTTTGAAGATATTTTTACAAGTGAAAATTTGCCAAGTTATTTAATTTTGAATGTTTATAGTGTAAAATCATGAAATTTTAAACATATTTTTGAAACAGGTCTACCTAAAAAAAATTAATTGTTCTGTTGAAAATTCAACTCATGTTTTAAAATCATCGATGAAAATTCATCATATTATTGTTCTTATGTACTTTTATCATATTTAATAGCAAGAAGAAGCGTGATTGATGTAATTCAAAAAAATTTTAATGTTTCAAATGAAAAGTTAAAATCAGGTAAAAATTATTGTAAATATTGCTTTTCAAATATTCTCATTCAGAGTGAGGTAGCAATTAACTTAGTTCAACAAAAATAATAGTTTACACAATTTTTTATTGTATATGACTATTTAAATAAAAATGATAAAATTAATTATAAAAATTCAACTCATGTTTTAAAATCATCATAAAAAAGCTCTGTTTATTAACCTCCGTTTGTTATTAGAGATTCATCATTTTAGTTGAAAATTTATCCCTTTGGTATAACATTTATAATTTTTCTGAAAAATCATTTTTCTATGGCTGAAAATTAATTTTTTTAACTAAAAATGTAACCATTTCATTTTTGCTTAAAAATTAACATTTTTAATTGAAAGTTAATTTTTTCTAATTAAAAGTTTAAATAGTTTATCAAAAATACATGTATTTTGTTGAAAATTAATTTTTCTGGTAAAAAATGATTCTATTATTTGAAAATTGGTTAAAAATGTCGCTATTTGATTGATTCCTGAACTCCTGTTCAAACTAAATGTTTTAGTTGAAAATTCATAAGTTTATTTAAAAATTCATCTCTTTGGTTAGAAAGTTCACCACTTTGTGGAATTTTTTTTTACTGAAAACTAATTTTTTTGTCTGAAAATGTAACTATTCCATGTTTTGCTTAGAAATTAATATTTTCATTTGAGAATTGATCCTTTCTAGTTGAAAAGTCATCCATTTAGTTAAAAATTTAACAATTTTGCTAAAAATTCTTTTTTATTTTTTTAGTTGAAAATTCACACTTTTTGTTTGAAAATGTATCTGGTTAAAAATTAATCTTTGTTAACGAATCAACTATTTTATCGTAAATGTATTTATTTTCTTTAAATTCATATTTTTAGTTTATAATTAAAAAATTTCATTGTAAATTGATTTCTTCGTGAAAATCCGTATTTTCGGGTTAAATATTCAACTATTTTGTAGAAATATTGAAAACTTTTTTGTTTATAATTGATTTGGTTAGACATACAGGGATTGTGTTAAAAGGTCATCATTCTTGGACAAAAATATAAATGTCTTGTTGAAAATTAATCTTTTTTGTTTGAGAATTTAAATATTTTAAAAATAATTTATTTTCATTTGTACAAGGATTCATAATTTGAGTTCAAAATTAAACCTTTTTATTTTGAATTAATTCTGCGGTTGAAAATCCAGATTTTCGAGTTAAAAATTCAATCTTTTTGTGAAAAATTTATATATTTGATTCAAATATCAAAATATTTGTTTGAAAATGAAATTTTTCTTGTGAATTCATTTTTGTTGTTGAAAATTAATGATTTTAATTTGAAATTGATATTTTTTAGTTAAAAATTGAACTATTTGCTGAAAAAATTCATGTATTTTGTTGAACTACTTAAATTGATCTATTTTGTTAAGAAAAGAATTTTATTTCAGTCAAAAATGAGTTTTTTTATCTGTAAATTTAAGTATTCTATTTTTAGTAGAAATTTTTGGTTTTTTAAATTTGGTTAGAAATTCTTGTATCTTGCTGGAAATTTTTTGTTTTTTTTATTGGAAAGGAACTTTTTTGTTGAAAATTCCACTATTTTGTTACAGTAAAATTTTCAAACCAAAAATAACAATTTTCAACAAAAAAGTTCATTTTCTACCAAATAGTTAAATTTTCTACCAAATAGCAAAATTCCCTATCAAAAAGATGAATTTATCACGATAAAGTTAAATTTAAAAAAAAATTAGTCTTCAAACCAAACACAGGAATTTTTAAGTTGAAAAATACGTTTTCAACCAAAAATCTAATAGCTTGATTTTTGGGTAAAAAAATTAATTTTCGATTCAAAAAACGAATTTTTGACAAAATATTAAAATTTTGAAACAAAGATATGACTTTTCTACAACAAAATAAACAAAAAAGATTAATTTACTAATTGAAAAAAACGAGTTTTCAAAGATTTGTCTGTGAAGGAATTTTCAACCCAAAAATATTAATTTTTAACAAAAAACTAAATTTTCAAACCAAGACTTTTCTTCAATATAGTTTAATTTCCAATCAAGAATTATTGATCAGTCAAAATATAAAAAAATTTAAACCGCATTGTTGAATTTTCAAACCAAAAAGAGAAATTTTCTACAAAATAGTCAAATTTACAAACCAAAAACATGCATTTTCAAGAAAAAAAAATTGATTCCCCACCAAGAAGTTAAATTTGGAAAAAATGAATGTTTAATCAAAGAGATTAATTATCCAGCAAAAAATTAACTACCAAAAAAGAGGAATTTTCAATGATTTTGCAGTCAAGAATAAAAAGTCTTTAACCAAATTTTTGAATTTTTAGGCAAAGAAGACCAATTTTCTACAAAGCAGATGAATTTTTAACTCTAAAATAATAATTTTCTAGAAAAAGGTTAATTTTCAACCAAATTGTTCAACTTTCAAGCCAAAAAAATTCTATTTTCTACAAAAAAGTTGAATTTGCAACCCAAAAATATTGATTTTCAACAAATACGTTAATTTTTGACCAAATATTAAAAATTTTCTACAAAAGGATGAATTATGAGTCAATAGTTTTAAATGACATTTGAAATTTTATTTAAAAAATGTCTATAGGTTTCTTGAGACCCTGACTCAGTAAATAATTAATTAATTAAGTATCAACATCATCATCAGATATCTTCAGATACCTTCTAGATTCTAAACATTTTTTTATATAATTTTTAAAAACATATTTCCATATTTATTCGTTTAAATTGAAGAATTTTCCATTGTAAATCTTCAAAATTAAAATTTTTCAAAATGAAAAAAAACATTCAAAATTACATACCTTTGAAATATAAATGTTGAAAATTAAATAATTTTCAATTCAATTATTTTCAACATAATTAATTTACAATAAAATAGTTTAATTTTTAACTAAAATTATGAATCATTAAACAAAAAAAATAAATTCTTAACAAAATATTTAAATCCTGAACCAAAAAGGATTAACTTTTAACAAAACATTTGCATTTTTGACTAAAAAGAACATTTTCACCAAGAAGAAGAATTATTTTCTAACAGAAATAAAGAATTTTCAACTATAAAAGATCAACTAAAAATTTTGATTATCAATTTTGAACCAAAATTACGAATTTTCAAGAAAAAAAGGAATTTTCAATCAACCCGAGGATTTTTCAACCGAGAAGATTAATTTTTTACTAAAAAATAAGAATTTCCAACGAAATACATACATTTTCAACCAAATATTTAAATTTTCTACTAGAAGAAAAAAATTCCTAATTGAAAATTTGAATCTTGCGGCAAAAATGAAATGATTACATTTTTAGATACAAAAAAAAAAAAAAAAAAACAATTTTCAACCATGGAAAAGCGGGTTTTCAGAAAAATTGTTAATTTTTAGAACAAATAGATTCTCAACTAAAACGATAAATGTTTAACAGAAAAATGAAGCTCTAGCAAAAAATTTCAAGATATAACCAAATAGTAGAATTTTTAAATAAACAGATACATGAATACATGAATTTGTCACAAAATGTTTCAACTTTTCACTGGAGAATATGAATTCTTAATTAAAAATATAAATTTTAACACAAAAATATGAATATTTAAAAAAATATTTTTTAAATTAAACTTAGATGTCTCATTTAATAATTTTCTACATCATGTGAGAAGAATAATTTAGACCAAAAAATATTTTAATGAAGAATGAAAAAAAGTTGAATTCAACTAAAAAAAAAAGAAAATTTATATAAATAGTTGAATTTTTATTTAAAAAATATGAAGTTTCAACTAATAATTTTTAAACAAATTGAAAGAATACTTAATTTTTCAACTAAAAAGATTATATTTTCAAACTAAAAAGACGAATTGTCGAAAAAAAAGCTGTAATAATTGAGATTTCATTTAAAAAAAAAAATTTTTATTCTAAATCAAAAACAGTTAAGTTCGACCCAAAAATAAATTGAACTAAATAGTTGCATTTTTATCTAAAAAATATTAATTTTTAATTAAAAATGCAATTAATCAATTGTCGTTAAAAAGGAAGAAAAAAAGAATATTCAATTCTGTAAATAAATCTCAATGGCTGAAATAAAAAAAAATTACAATAAAAAATGCAGTAGAGCCTTCCAGCTTGATTAGAAGCTGAGTTAGCATCCTTCGCTTTTATTTACTGCCGACACCAAAGTTATAAGTATTTTTAATTTTGTTGCAAATGTTTTCATGAATAAAACTTCAAGGAAACTACTTGATTCTTTGCAAAAGAATTCATGCATTTTTCCATGAAATACAACGGTCGAAACTGGACTGAGTTACGAAAGGTGCTTTCAACCACGTTTTTTCACCTTCATTGCAAATTTGCATCGAGAGTTATGGACGCATCGCAATCAAATAGTAATGAACTTATTCGTAATAAAATGAAGATTGACAAGATGTTTCTCTTTTTTTAAGCGATTTTTTTTATTGAGTTATGCAATGATTTGTAGAGGCGCCAGGATTTTTGAAACAGATAATAAACATGATCCTTTTCTTTAAAAATTCAACTAACTGCACCCTCCTAAGGAAGCTTCGAACTTCGAGAATACACCGATAAGTTACACGGAGCGCAGCGCGCTCAGCGGGGCACCTCAAGTCAATCCATATGTCACGCACACAATTAAAGACTCAACTTCTACCCCGGTGGAGAGGAAACCCATTAGCCCTCGTACGGCTGTTTACATTTATAGCAGAGAAAAACAGTAAAACCATCTTCCATGGGACCCAAGGATTCCATAGGACTAAATTCCATATATAATCAGCAACCTTCAAACTGAAGCCAGTCTACAATTGGAACGGGACGACAGCCTTTTAAATCGGAAGCATCATTTACCAGTATACCAAATTTGACCGGAGTTTCTCGGAGTTTTTAGTTACCAATTTCAAAAAAGTATTACGTGGAGTGATTCGCTTATCCAGAAAAGGATGAACACAAAACAAGAACTTCAAATATTCGTAAGTTAAGGAAAATCCGTAATTTAAGTTACCAAGTTTTTAAATATTAAAAATAGGTTTTTAAATCGATTCATTTGTTTTAAAGGTGAATATAATTTGAATCCACGTTACGAAGGAAAGGAAAAGTCTTATGTCAATTCGAATTGTTTCAACAAAAAAAAAAAAGGTCATGGTAGGCTATGTAAAGTTCAATAAAAGAAATTAATTGTACTAAAATTTATTCATTTAGCTTGCTCTTATCACATTTAGCTAGAAATAGTTAAATAAATAGAGGAAACATTAATAGGGAAATAGGTTTTGTTACCAAAATAGGAATTTAGCTGTTTAGGTCATTTAGGACGTAACAATGTATATACACAAGTATATCAGAATATACTTTTTAAGTGGGTAAACTGGTTGACTTAAATTACAAGATTTATGGAATGATTAGTGTCTAAATTACTCTGACACTTGAAATACATTAATCGCAAGTTAACACTGATTCAGGAGAGATAGAATTCTCGCTGGTTTTTGATTTTTCAAAGTCCACGGCAACTCAAACTATCGAAATTTCGTCTGACACTCACGAATTAAACTGTTCCTGAAACACCAAACATAAAAAGGATCAAACCCAAGTCATCGCCTCTCAAACAAGTACGTACTAAAGCTGCTCTTAAACGCTTGGTTATGATGTCAACAAACT
Organism: Andricus grossulariae; assembly: GCA_011634705.1. Classification (NCBI taxonomy): domain Eukaryota; kingdom Metazoa; phylum Arthropoda; class Insecta; order Hymenoptera; family Cynipidae; genus Andricus; species Andricus grossulariae. Next base: position 158,433,099 of record JAABKJ010007545.1, read on the forward strand.
TCACGAAGGAAACCACGCAACAAATGATTCTGCCTACTGTTTACGGACTTAATCATTCATTTTGCAAGACGATTCTTATTGGACTAGAGGTTCAATCACATGGGAAATATCAACAAGTCATTAAAATTATGAACAATTCAGGCAAAGGTATCACCTGCGACTCTGAAACTTTGGCAAAACTCCAAAATATGGATATAAAGAATCACACCTCTCAAAACTACAGCAACACTTAGATATAATAGAATCATACTTCTGTTTCGAAATGAAAGGTTCATGAGGCTTCAATGATTATTGAAAAACTTAAAAGCATGTAAATATTTCGTAATCGAAACTATTGACAATTATTTAGTCTCTGAAAACATAAACTCACCGAATGCGGAATTAATCAGTCAGATAATTAAGTTTACATCTGCATACTTCAGAAGTCAGGTACAAACAAAACTTGAGAAGCAATTCGTCGAATTATATTTTGAAATTGTTTTCATGGGACTGACAACCAGCTTAATTTGATACATTGTTGGCGAGGTTGAAATTATTTTTTCTACACGTACATAATTAAATACATAAAAATGAAAATCAATTTGCGTTGTAATTAGTTGTCTCCTTTTCCAAATTGTCCTCTACTGACTAGAAAATTGACTGTATCTGGAGATGGAACGTGGAGGAAACGAGGATTCACGTCTTTGTTTGGAGTTATGTCTTATCGGATATTATACGGGAAAAGTTGTGGACATTTTGATAAAAAGCTCGTATTGCAAAATGTGCGAATATTGGAAGCATAAGCCAGATTCTTCAGAATTCGAAGAGTGGTCAGAAACACACCAAGAAAACTGTTCGGCAAATCACGAAGCATCATCGGGCATAAGAGCGAAGATTAAAAAGAAGGCACGATGGAGCCCAACATGGAGACTTACGCCAAGTGGCTACAAGGTGAGTGGCCTCTTCTCTAGTGTTCTCGGTGAGTCAGTTTTGTTTCTCGGCCTCCACGCGGTGTGACTTCCGCGACCGCGTGTGCAATAGTGAAGTGTGTTTAGTGTCGACCGAGACTTCCGCGACACCCGGGAGTGAGGCACGCCCGACAATAGATAGTTGAGGCGGACGTCCCTCAAGGAAACCGCGATGTAGGCACGCGTCCCTCAAGGAAACCACGGTGTAGGCACGCGTTGTGCATGTCAGGGGATGTGGTGCAAGCGCGGACGTCTCGGGCGGCCATTTTGCATTAGCGGGTCTCTCTGGCGTTCCGTCGGCCATTTCTGGCACTCGCAATATTAGTATAATTATCTTTTCTTATGTTTATTGCCTTTTAATTGAATAAATGTTATTCTTATTTGTTGTGAACTTTTAAGTGAAATCGTGAGTATTTTACCAGCGTCACTTCTATAATAATACTCTCTCTCATTCTATCGATCCCATCTCTCTTCTCGTGCACGACAGAGAGCTAGTCGATTAGCCTAGTGGTTGCGACGGGACCGTAACCGACGGGGCTCGGATAGGTTAACCTATCTGGCGCCTGCGAAATAAAAACAACGAGCTTCGTGGGTTGTTCGTGAGTCGAAAGAGTGCGATTCACGAACTCGGTATAATCCGGTGTTTGTGTCGCAGCCGCAGGTAAGTGGCAGCCCAAAAATAATTTAATATAACTAAGTTTTCCAATCCTGGGCCATCACCGGTCAGGACGTGATAACCGTGGTGCACACGTGTTTTTGGAAAACTTGGTTATAGCATGTAAATAGTATATAAAACTTTAAATGCATTCTTCTCGAAACGACGTTTTCAAAGTCGGTGAGCAAGATTTCTAGGAAATAGTAGAAAGTGTACCTGTGTGTCATTTTATTATAACAAATATTCCAAATAATGAAAAGGACAGAATAAGGGTGGTCTGAAAAGTTTCCGACGTCAACATGAAGATGGCAGCAATCGTCAATGAAAGCTAGTGAATGTAGTTGTGCATCTTTTGACAGTTACTCACTAAAGTTTCAGCCACTTTGGACGCGGAGTTTTTAGTTGACAGTCGTTTGAGTGAGTCGATGTGAGTGTTTTTGTGAAAATGGAAAAAATTGAGTATCGAGTTGTCATTAAATATTTGTTTTTGAACGGCAATACGCCTACGCAAATCAAAGTTGAGTTGGACACTGTGTATGGGGGCAATGCTCCATCATTTACTACAGTGAAATTTTGGGCAGCTGAATTTAAACGTGGCCGTAAGAGCTTGGGAGACGATGAACGTTCGGGACGCCCAAAAACTGCAACTACTGACGATAACATCGCTAAAGTTCACCAAATGGTGCTAGACGACCGCCGAATTAAGGCGAGAGAGATAGCAGAGGTTATGAAAATGTCCAAAGAACGTGTTTGCCACATATTACAGTCAGTTAAGTAAGAGCGTGTACAGCATTACCCGTAGTCGGTAAGTGATACAACCCTGAATCTTTTTTTAAAATGTAGAGGGAACTTCTGCCTTTGGCGCTTTGATGAGAAAATTCCATTCGATGTTCATCTTTTGTTAGAGAAGCACGTGAACCGCAATGAGTGCTACGTACGCAAAACGCTTCGAGGCAGTGTTCCTTTGCACGCACCCAAAAGGGCCACAAATGTCTTATGCAGCGGCGTCCACATAAATTAAAAAGTCGAGGGCGTTTGTACAGAAGTGTGTGCAACGTTTGAAAGACTCGAAAAACGTCGACGGCCTTCCAGATCGTGGTTCAAGAGGGAAAGTGTCCAAAAAGGACGAAAAACTGATCGTGGCCTTGTTTTCGAGGAATCCTGGCTTATCCTTACGTCAAGGGCAAGCAAAATTGAAGCGAAAAGGGTTAGATATATCGCACGTAAGTATTCGCGAACATTTGCTTGCAAATAATTTGAAATGGCGAAGTACTCTGAAGAAACCACTCTTGTCCGGAAAGAACGTAGCCAGACGTCTCGCTTGGGCACAGGCAAACATTGATCGCGACTGGAGTAACGTAGTTTTCTCTGACGAAGCTTCTGTTTGGGGTTTTGTGATCGTACCACGGGCCTGGTGTTCCTCCCCAAACCAGTTCGTCCAGTGCACCGTTAAGCATCCAATCAAGGTTCATCTTTGGGGATGCTTCTCAAAAAAGGGTTTTGGCGTTTTGCATCTCTTTACCGACAACCTGAATGCTCCCAAGATGCTCAAAATTTATAAGAAAGCCTTATTACCGACTGCCACACGTCAATTCATCACAAGAAACGAGGATTGGATCTTGCAGGAAGACAATGATCCCAAACACCGCAGCCGGCTCTGCACTGACTGGAAACGGGAAAATGGCATCATCACACTTGATTGGCCTTCACAATCGCCTGATGCTAATCCCATCGAAAACGTCTGGGCCTACATTAAGCAGAAACTTCGAGGAAAACGTGTCTACACTTTAGAGCAGCTCTCTCGAGAAATTCGACGCATCTGGCAAGCACTTCCCCTCGAATATGCCGAAAATTTGGTAGAAAGTATGCCTCGCAGATGCCAAGCGATTATTGATGCTGGTGGTGATTGGACTCGCTACTAATACAATTACGCCCAAGGCAGAGGTTCCCTCTGCAGTTTAAAAAAAGATTCAGGTTTGTATCACTTACCGACTGCGGGTAATGCTGTTGTAAAATAGTGATTTGTGATACAAGTGCGCAAAATAGGTGACTGTGTGCTTATGCCATTTTGCTCTGCCAAATGTTGGCGCTTATGCCCTTTTGTGCGATAAACGAAAACGGCTAAGAAACCCCAAAAACAAAACTTTAATCATTAAAAGATTTGTTCAATTTAAATAAAAATTTATTTCAAGAAGATACCAACACCAGTGTTTAAAGTTACCTATGCCAGAGTCTAAAGTACTTCATCTCGAATAGGCGCAGGCGCAGCTTTTTCACCAGTGCCTAAAATAAGCCATCTTCAAACTGCGCATGCGCGAAAATTGTTTCGCAAACAGCAGTCGCGGATAATTGTTCAAGGATGGTCCAGAATGATTAACCCCCAAGCGGAGGCGTAACAACCGTGCCAAAAGCTGAATGGCACCTGTGTGAGGTGTCTCAAATGGTGACTCAGTTATACCGAGCGACTTCTGAGAGTATTAAGCCCTATGCTTGCATGCGGAGCTCTGCAAGGGCGGAAGAAACTTTTTCCTTAGCTGACGTGAAAACAACGATAATAACACCCAACATAGTTATAAGTGCGGTTCAAAATATTGAACTACCCTGGAATTAGGGGAGCCAATCAAGATAGAGTCAATAAGATGGACCGGCATAATCTCAATACTTTTGAATGGACGGTTCGACTGAGTGACGACCTGCTGGAGTGCTACGATACCAGTATGACACCTAAACGAGAAGGTTCCATGACGCCATTGCATGCTCTGTGGTGCGAGAACCCACCCTGAGCTCTCGCACTTTTCGCATCAACGTCTGCGAAACCATGCCGAGGACCTCCGGAAAAGGGTTTACGTAAGCGGAACGCCTACATTGCCATAGCCAGAACAAGCCGGAAACACAGAAAAAGAGGCGACACTGAGACCAGCCGTGGCCAGGCATCCAATAGAGGAAGAGCGACGCTTAAGGACCAGGAGAAACATAAAAATACATGTTTCTCTCAAGCCCAAAGGTCTGGCTGAACTAGATGACGAGCTTCTTGGAAATTTATCCGAAGAGCCCGACCTCTGAACTATCAATTGTAGTGTGTACAATGTAACGAGAGCTTTGGCAGATGCAAACCGTAAAACAAAACCAACGGTTGATCATAAGACCATAAGACGAATGCATCAACTCAGCACAAAGATAGGCTGGGCAAGGCAGTACGCGTCCCCCGTTCAGTCCGGCAGTTCACGCGCGAACTGCGGATCCGTCATCAGACACTTAAAAAGTCAAAGCTGCTGACCATCAGACAGCATATTTTTCACAGAATACGGGTCCTATCTGACGCTAGGAGAATTCTAGAACGGAGGGAGAGGTGAGTCAGAGAAAATGAACAGTTTTAATCTGACCCATGCTGACTCGTCCACGACCCTCCAGTTACTGTGAAAAAAGTATGAGGAGGCATGAAGAACTATTACGCCATGGGACCAGCATCTCAATCATCTCATTCATCAATCCACCAGCATCTGGCCCGCATTTTCACCTCATATCTGAAGCTGGAAGAGGCTATTCCGTAGTGGTTGGTGGAAGGACGCACAATGCTCCTCCCGAAGATGTGCAACTTGTCTGATCTTAAGAATTACAGGCCAATAACTAGTTTGAACACCCTGTACAGGATCTTCACAGTTATCATAAATGATAGGATTGTTCGGAAAATCGGACCTGTGTGGCGAGAGATGTAAGAACAACGCAGCTCAAAGAAAGGCATAGCAGGACGTCGGGAGAGTCTGCTCAATGATAGATGGCCTGGATTTACTACCGAAAAGTTTTAGATTCAACCTGCCATAGACTTATCATATGTCTGTTGGAAAGCTTAAAGGTTCATCCACACATTGTGAGGTACATAGAGAGATTGATGCCGCTTTAAAAAACCAGATTTACTATCTCATCTGGAAAACATCGTGTGACAACTAACAACGTCCCCTTTCAGAGAGGTGTCTTTGACGGCAACACCATAAGCCCACTCCTCTTTTGCCTCACATTATTGCCACAATCTCGCGGACTTCGCCATTGCCAAGTGTACTCATTCGGCGAACCTGGATATCGAAAGCATAACGTCACTCATGTATTTTACATGGATGATCTCAAGATCTATGTTAAAAATAAAGAGCAGCTAGATCGAGCTCTCGGGATAATCAAAAAATACACTTTGGAGATTAGAATGGAGTTTTGATAGAAAAATGCACCAAGGTTCATTTGAAGCGAGGACAACTTAATGGCATACCCGTAGACCCTGAGCTCGTCGACAGGAGCGCTATACGAGACATTAGCGCTGGAGAAACCTATAGATACTTGGGTATGCCACAGAGCCGCATTTCGGACGTAGCATCTATAAAGAATACACTGCGATGCAGATACAAACGTTTTATCCGACAGATTTGGTCCTCCGAACTGTCAGCGAGGAACAAAGTATCCACAACGGACATGCTTGCCATCCCAGTAGTACTCTATTCATTTGAAGTGGTTCCATATACGAAGGACGAGCTCAGATCCCTCGATATCGGGTCACGAAAGGTTATGCACATAAACAAAAACATGCACCTTAAGTCGTCTGTTCCGCGACTTTACATGTGGCCTCAGGGTGAACGAGACTTTTTCCGGATCGTCGTACTGAGTCCATCCCAGACTGTAACCACCTATCCCATGGTCGAGAAACGTGGTTACAGCTGATACGTTACCGCTATTTCACCGGGAGCGAGTGCAATTTTGTAGAATCACACACTAATGTGTAGTAATTACATACTAACGTAGTAGACAATAATCATTTGTGGCATTATACCTGAACTATGCGATAACGATAACTTGAAAAAGAATAAATAAATTTTATTTGAAAATGTGTTCCATAAATCCGTAACACAAAAGCTTGCACGTTAGGGAGAAACGTAGAATACAAAATTTAGAAAATAAAATGAAAAGAATAACAAGCAACTGTGTAAAATTTGCTTTCGATTAAAAAAAAGTTTCTTATCGATTTTGAAAAAATTACCTGAGATACACACTAATTATGTGGTTTTTCTTTATTATTCTAAATTTCACAAAATAATTTACAAATTAAAATATATGCTTTCTGAAGTACTATGAAATATAAATAATAATGATAAATTAAAATAAATATTGAAATAGGTACATCGGCTTTATTAAAATTTGTACTTTAATCGGCTTCCAGTAATTTATAACTTTTATTTGTATATAAGATTTTATTCTATTAGAAATTAAAATCAAATTAATTAACTAATTGATTGATTTGGGATTGTATATCGTAATAAGGGAACGTACATTAACTACGTAAGGATCGACGTAAGAATCTGCTAAAAGCTGGGTTTTTAAAGTTTTTAAAAGGTTTAAGAATCCTAGAATATCTTGTTAAAAAATTAGTGATTTCAAAATGCTTTTAAAAATGACAATGAAATTAGCCAATTTTTCACTCCGAATTCAGAATTAATTCAAAACAACTAAGTAGGTCCTGAATATCTAAGAAAGATAATTTATTCTAGTATTTATAGAATTCAATTTCGACGATATGGCCTGTTTCCAAATCTCTTAATTGAACTATTATTTAATTATTTAATTTAAAAAATCTGCCCAATGCGCGTTTACATTCTGACCACGCGTGGGTATGCGAAATCTGCCCCCGCACGTACTTACATAGTTTACATTCATGGTAAGAAAAGTTGTTGAATTTGAAGATAGCATTGTAATTGATGTAACTGATGTAATTAAGTACATCATAAGAAATATTTCCTTCTTAAACGTCTGCAGTTAGCCTATCCAAATGGCAGTTTCCAGAGTTCACCACGAGGAAGTTGCAGTACGATTTTACACTCCTTTCTCCAGGGAGCTTTATTATCGTAAGTCCCCTCGTCTTTCACAAATCGGAGTGCTTTATTACGATTCAGGTGTTTTTGAAAATATGTCATACCCAACAGAGAGGCGAGGGGGACTCACGATAATAAAGCATCCCGATTTGTGAGAGGCGAGGGGGACTCACGATAATAAAGCATCCCGATTTGTGAGAGGCGAAGGGACTCACGATAATAAAGCACCCTGGAGAAAGGAGTTTAAAATCGTACTGCAACCTCCTCGTAGTGAACTCTGCAAACTATAATTTGGATAGGCTAACTGCAGACGTTTATGAAGGAAATATTACTTATGGTATATTTAATTACATCGGACTCTCGGTTTCAGTCCAGTTTCGGTGGTTGCTTCCAAATAGCCTTGGCCACAAGTAGGGGGGATCCAAACGTAAACAGTCAGGGCTGCCTGAAACGTTTCCAATTGGAATGCATACTATTGCGCAATATACTCGAATGAGTACACGCGCATTGCGGCGCTTCCGAAGCCAAGAACCGGGGGCGGGGCAGAATCCGAGAGTTGGATGTACATCAGTTACATCAATTACAATGCTATCTTCAATTTCAACAACTTTTCTAACCATGAAAAAATGCAAAAGAGTTGTGTCCCAAAGTATGCGGACGGGAGTAGTGCACCATAACATTGCGCAGTATTGCATGCGCGATTTTCATTTTTGTCGACATTGTTCCACCCCTTAAAAAAATTCAACGAAAATATATGTTATGTAGGATATTCTGAAGAATATTGGTGTAGAACATTGACGTGGTCACTCTAGAACATAGCCTGGAAAAAAATTCAAAAATTCAAAAAATGTTACATGTAATTTTTTCAATTTTTCTTTTTTTTTTTAATAGCCTCATTAGTGTTTACAACATATATTTTGTTCGTCAAAATCGGTCAAGCCGTTTTCGAGAAAAACAACTTTTTTTATTTTTCTTTCCCCCTCCATAACTCCCACAAAAATAAACATTTAGGGTTATTATTGGAAGAAATTTTGCTTCACATAGATGCGAACCTGTGACAGAAATTTCAAGTTATTACGTTGTGGGGCAGATTTCACATGTTTATTCCGCTAGGCCCTTTGACACTCTCTACTTGGACGTGAATTTGCATTTGGCGTAAAACGCAATAATCTGTCTCTTTTGCACTAAAACTCGCAGATAGTAAGAGACAGATTATCGAGTTTTACGTCAAGCGCAGCAAAACTCACGTTTATATAGACACAGTGCGAACGTGCTATAGCTAGGGCGCGCATCTGTCGAATATTGCACTTTGCGCTCGATCATTCTTCTTCGCGCAATGAAACTTGCAGCAAATGTGACTTGCAACAAATGCGACTTGCCGGGGGTTGGCATGCCTCAACCCCAATTTTTTTATTTTGAACTATTAAAACTAAAACTATAAGTCTAATAAAAAAATGCTAAATAACAAATTTGTAGACGTTTTTTCGGAAAAGAATTTTTGTGTGCTCATTTTTTTTCTTATCTTGCACAGTTTGTCCGCAAAATAGTACTCTCTATTGCGTAGTAGTTTTTTTCAGTGGATAAAACCATAACAGTTGGTCAAAAAGAGCAGGTTAACGAACTGGAGCGTTCTTTTTGGGCCCTAAAGCGTGTGTTAAAATGCAATCGACGACGACGGCGGCAACGACGAACACAAACAGATACCATATGTATCACAACTAACATCTGTTTTTTGACTATGTAGAACCTCTGACGGGCACGGAGCGCGCGTCTAATTGTTTTACATGGAATTATTTTATTTGAAAATGAAGTTCAATAAATTCCATGAAATCAATTTTTACTTTGAAAACTTTTATTTGCACACGGCTTCACATAGGTGCCCTCTCACGTTACATATTACATAATTTTGCAAATCTAAACATTTGCATCCAACTTTGGAGAAACAATCTAAAATAACAGCGCCTATTAACACCTATGAAAAGTACAAACTGATGAAAAAGGCGATAAAAATAATAAGTACATGGATCGTAAACTACGATCCAAGACAGAGTTATGTGTAGGCATCTTCGATAGACGTTAACTCTAGTAAAAAGATTTCACAATGATTTTAAAGAAGTTTTTAAAGATTTCACAAAGATTGAACAAACATCCATATCGCCGTCTAAAACGCTTATACATAAAAAATCCGAAATTAAGAAGTCAAAGGGAGAGATGCAAACAAATATTTATTGTTCTGACAAATGAATGGTTACATGTTCGATCACAATGAAAATTAAAGAAAAATGTATTGCAGGGGAAAAATTAGTCCACAAAATCTTGCAGCACAATATCATTCAATTGAAGAGGTTATTAAAGTACTGGAAGCAATTAACAAAAAGAAAAAAGACTGAGTTTAATGAAAAAGAAAGTTTTTATCATTTTAAAATTTGTACTGTTTTTTCCAAATTCTGATTGCATACATGATGCTTATATTATCCTATAAAAATACCATTGTCAAAACGTTTTAATGGTTTTGATTTTAATAACAGATTTGAGATGGAAATGTTGTACTTATATTAATAAGGTCACAGCTTCATTCATGTTTATATGTAATGTATTATAAATAGTACAATATAAATGCAACTAACCTCCTTAAGTCTAACTTTTCCTATCTCTGTTATAGTATATGAACCATAATTATTTAAATATTTTAAGAAATTTTATTTTTATAAGAACAATAGATTTTCTAACGATAGAATATATTAGTAAAGGAAGCAATCGTCGAGTACGCTCCTATTGTCAATTCCGAATATTAAATTATTTCTATGTTCACTATTTTGTTATTTAGTTTTAATTTTTGTTCGTTTCAAAGTCATAATTAGGATACACTCAGTGCCTTTTACTTACGAAAATACATATTAATTGTGCAGGTTAAAATAAATCAATTTTTTCTCCGACAAATGGTTCACAATCAGTAATTTCTTCCTTTACCTTATTATCATCTGGAAAACTTATCATTTCAGTGGGTTCAGTCTTCATTCTGTTCGTTAATTGCTTTCAGTACTTTAAACAACTCCTTAATCTCTAAGATAGTGAAAAGTCTGGAGTGAGCAAACCATGATAAATCTATTTTTTATAAGTTATGCATGGCTTTAGCATTTTGAGGACTTAAGGAATGATTATTATTGACCCTTTGTTAAAAAAAATTATCTTCTATCCACATTCTACTTGCATATCATTTTATCAATTGTTTATCCAGAATTCCTTAATTCTATCTCTTTCCTGTCCAGCTATATCTGTGTCTATCTCTATCTTTCTCTATTTCATTGTCAGTATACTTTTACTTCTTTCTCCTTTAATTCATACTTCTCTATCCCTACCTATCATTCGCCTATCCTATATATTTTTCTATCTCTTTTTTAATCTAGATTTACGCCTATCTCTTTCAATTCCCTTTCCTCCATGCCTGCATATCCCTCGCATATCCCCGTCTATCATTCTTCGACCTCTTTACCAATATAGTTCTAATACTATCCCTTTCAATTACCTGTCTGTCTACATTCTAATCAGTGAAAATTCACTCCTTCTGAGTGAAATTAAACTAAAAATCAGTAACGTACTTCTGGAGTAGTAAACAGGAGGACTTCTGGATACAAATCCCTGCACCGACACGTTACCGGCATCTAAAACTTTCGCAAGGTGGTTGACCTGGAAGCTTTTAGAAGGAATTTGAAGATTATATGTTCAGTGTGCAAGAGAGATTTCTCAAAATTGATAAGTGGGGGTAAATATTTTTGAGGGTACATGTAAAAATTTCGTAAGGTGATTGACCTAGGAAGCTTCTAGAAAGAATTTGAAGGTTATTTGTTTAGCGTGCGAGAGATTTCTCGGAATTGATCAACGTATGGTGTAAAATGAGTGTTTCAGGGTGAGATTAAATGTGTTGACCCTCACTGATTAATGGTTATGTATATGAAAAACGTTGCTTCGAATTGAGGCACGTACAACATATTTTAATTTATTATATCAATTGATGTTGTTTTTTTGACCAGTGAATTATTTAAATAATATGATGTTATTGTTTTTTGTCTACATGGTCAATAATCAATTTTTTTTTTAAATATTGATGATTAAAGTTGTGAAACACAACTTTTTTAAAGTTGTGAAAAAAATCTCTCCAGCTCCGCTGGGATTCGAACTCCAGATCTTTCAGATCTATCCTATTCTCCTATAATATCATATCCTATCCAATTGAACTGAAACATCTGGAGTTCGAATCCCAGCGGGGCTAGAGAAATTTTTTTCACAACTTTAAAAAAGTTGTGTTTCACAACTTTAATAATCAATATTCAAAAAAAAATTGATTATCGACCATGTAGACAAAAAAACATTAACATCATATTATTTAAATAATTCACTGGTAAGAAAAACATGACATCAATTAATAAAATCAATCTTATGTTGGAATATCTTGCAAGTAAATTGAATGACGTCGACATTCAACTTGCAGGAGTTGTGAAAAAAATTTTCTCGTCTCTCCGTAGCTTAATTGGTTAGAGCATCAGACCAGAAATCTGAAAGATCTGGAGTTCGAATCCCAGAGGAGCTAGAGAGATTTTTTTCACAACTTTAATAATAATCAATATTCAACAAAAAAATATTGATTATCGACCATGTAGACAAAAAACATTAACATCATATTATTTTAATTTATTCTTTTCCTAAGACTCTTTCCGTTTCTCTAATCGATCGGAACCACCTGTAAAATTAAAGACCGTAGCATACGCAGCATTCATAGGGTCTAATCACTCCATATGTTTTATGAAAGCAATTCTTTGATTTTAAGCACGGGAAATATTGTACTTTATCTCAAGGACATATTTTTTTAACGTATGGTGTGAAATGAGTCTTTTAGGGTGACATTTTTTGAATAATCAGTATGATTTATGGTAGTTCCGATAAGCTTCGAATGCGTTGACATTCACTCGTTATGTTTATGAAAACATTTCGTCGAATTGAAGCGCGTACGGAATATTTTTCATTAATAGTTTTCATTAATACCACGGATATCAACATGTCGACGTTGATAATTTTTTCTAGCGGGCCTATGCAATTCCTTCACCACTTATAGTTTCTTTTAATCTATTTTTAAGTGCATTCAGTTTGGAATCCAGTTGAGAAATGAGTTCAACATTTCGATACACTAGTTCTTCAGTTGCTTTCAAACCATTTTTAAATTGCTTCCTAAATCCACCTATAGATGATTTTTGAGCTTGAATCATCATGTTATTGTTTACCACTTCAGTTTGCAAAGAAGCTATAATGCTGCAGATTACACTACATTTTTGTTTCAATACACGCTGCATCAGACTTAAATTGATTGCATCATTTTGATTTTCAGCTTCACCCACGTTACACATTTTTTTGTTTTCAATATTAAAGTGTCCATCCGGTGTAATTTTGATTACGCTAATAGTAAGCGTAATCGATCCACTAATTCATTTGGATTATCCCAATAAACCTAATCTAATTTACCACCCTCATTATTTATAATATATTTTGGTATTAATTCTCCCCCAATGTAGAACTTTTCCTTTTTTTTTAGCTTTAGAAGGAGATTCAAGTATAATTTTTTCTATAAAATTTTGAAATTTTAAAGATTTACCCTTACGAAGCGCTTGATCAGCTCTGTAATTTTTTCGATGTGTATTCGTTGAAATTATAATTCGTTTATAATGTTCAAGGTCACGATCATCTATAATTATATTATTAGGCTCCTTTTTGAATAAAAGTTCCAGCAAACCTTCACTATTTGGGTACTTTTCATTACCTACATTAAAATAATTTTGACTAAAACTTATCGGTGTGTTACCGATCATTAACCTATTTTTAGATAATTTTCGAACACCATATGTATTATCTAAATCTTTATTTCTCTCCCCTCACATAAGAAGATAATTACTTGCAATATCATTCCATGAAGTAGAAGCAGTTGATTGATCTAAATCTTGCGTATTTTCGAATGATTTTGATCCAATAGCTGATTTGAATGAAGATTCATAGTAATCACTTTGCTCATTTTCCTCCTCCTCCTCCTCCTCTCCACCTATTTCTCCTTCACTCTTTTTTTCTTGTGGGAAATAATCTTGTGTAAAGTCTGTATTGTTCACTTTATCCTTAACTGAATTAGGTTTGTTAACAATTTTAAAATCATCAACTATTTTCTCAAGTGGCGCAACAACTGGCTTAAAAGTATCACTTAAAGTTTGTTCCAGTGATTCTTTACCTAATTTTATCATTCTATGTTTTTTTCGAATGGCTGCACTAGCCTTAGTAATTTGATGTAAAATGATCCTCTCCTAAAAATGGTCAGGAACCACGAGATGGTTGGCAAAGGAGCGTTCCTTTACAAAGCCGCGGAGCAGGCTTGAATTTCAACGTCAGAAGTGAGGAAAGTGCAGTACTCCATCTAGATGCTTCACTTCTGAAAGCCGAAATGAAGAAAGCAGAAGTTAAAAAATTCCACTAACTGCTACTTGTCCAAAAAATGCACGAAAACTTTCACAGAAATGTAAAAAAACAGTCCTAGTCGAAGGAGCAAACTTTTACTTTTCTCAAATCATCAAGGCTTAATTCAGGTGCAGAAGGTTTCATTTCCGCATGCCAGGATGATGTCATTTCCACCTTAGCGAACGCATTTTATATCAAGAATTTCCAAGCGATAGGTGCAGAGCGTGTCATGTACACGCAGAGTACCTGGAACACATATGTGTTCCATCCACGCGAGAACGACGTATATCTACAGACATAATGCGGCCCATCTTTGTCACTCTTACGGTATTGACCGCGACCCTGCCCTGCCGAACGCTCTTTTAAAAACGTTGTGGTGGGTCATGAATATAGCTCTGGTAATTAAACACGTTTGCTCTCCTTTACACGCACCGGGAGGGTCCCCAGCGTCTTCTCACCTGGGAGGGAGTAACTAAATTGAAATATTTTAATTTTGGCTTCAACAAGTCTTACCCTCATATTTTTGTAAGATGTCATTTATTTCTGGAGGGCCTTCATATTCTGAATAAATAATCCTATTTATCAATCTCTCGGCTAAGCAAATTCAAATATTGCTATCGCTCTTCTGAACGATACGCAGAGAATTGCGAAGTTCGCTCGTTGATGATGCTATTATACCCAACTCATATAATTTATTTATTCCTTGTCGAACTCTAGGTATTTTTTTAGTTGGAACTGAATAGTGTCTATCCACTACATTTTTTTTAGGTTGTACTCGAATGACGTGCTCATATCCGTTCAAACATCCTGGTTCGTTAGACACGTTTTTCATATCAATAGGCATAATTGAAAACGTAATTTGCAGAGAAGAAAAAGTTTTTTTAATCTGAAACGTTCATAATGTGTACTTATTTGTAGAATTTGTTTTTAAGCTTGACTGATAATATCAAATGACACATTTTTGTGGTCTTCTATTTAACCTTTTTGATAAAATTAAGTAACAATCATGCACATTGAGCTCAAGAGATACTTAGAGTAGGAAAGTTGTTTACCAAAATATAGAAGAAAAAGGGTCGAGAGAATCAACATAAGTTCGCTACTTGCATTAAAAGCAAATTTTATACAATAAAAATTTAGAAACTCCTCGCACACATTAATTCTAAATTTAGTTATGAGTGCAAAGAAATCTAAAATCAATTAATGATTGCATTCTAAAATTTATTTTAAACAAACGAAAGTCAAAGAGCAAAAATGAAACTCTAATATTCAGCAAATGGATTGACCCTAGAGTTATATGTCTCCGAAAAAGGTCTAACGTTTACCTTAATTGCAAGGGCTCTCAGCTTCAGATAAGAAATTACCAGTTTCTGTAGATCTAATTTTGATCAGAAAAATTGCAGCTTTGAGGAACCTCCCAATCGGTGATGCTCCACGGTTTTTTACCACCAAAGGAAAAAGAACGCACAAACTAGGAACTCTACGTTTGATATTGATTCACTGCTTAAAGAATCTCAACTCCTATTTCGAATCCCTTTATCAAACCTAACTAACAAATCATTTTAACAAGTTGATTCAATTAATTGTATGGCCGACGCATTCGACACTCTGGCCTTAGTTATTCCAACTAATGTGCAACAGTTACCCGCAATAATTGTATAAAAGAATCTTCCCACTTCTGTCAGTTCGTAGTCCAGGCAGTATTCATGCATGTGTTCAAAAAAATTTAATCCTCTGTTTCTCGTTACGGAAATCAGTTCACAGTTCGAGTTTTTACCTAATGATGACCATATATCTCCTAATATGTCTCCTCGTCGTGCCAGGTCCAGGTGTCCCCCTGGCAAGTGCATCTTTCCACCTACTCTGATTCCTTCTGCTGACGAACATGGGTGTGGACTTGAACAACTGAGATTCATTTGGCTTATTCCCTATAAGAATGATTGCCGGCTATTCAAACGCCGAAGGTACACTTCTCCTGCGAAAATTGAATTAAATCAAATGTAAGACGTAACACCTTTGCGTCCATTCCAACCCAAGAACGAATTGTATTATCAAAATTTGATGGAGACGTCTTTGCAATATTTGAGACTTTTGATGTTGTTGCTGGAATATATCATAGTGGCAGTCGAAGACGATAAAAAATAAATATCAAAAATGGCCGAATTACACCACTGATCCCAGATGAAATGGGTGAAACTCCAGTAGTACCCAACGTGCAATCTTAATGACTTTTCGAGTAGAGCGAGTAAACCACGAGTGAACCAAAATCATACACAATAATTGTTACATTGCAAAAAATATGAAACTATATAAAATGTAATATTGATTGCTTCACAAATGCATGAAAGTGCCACTTTACTGTGCCTGCGCAGGGGGCAAAAAAAGTTACTGTCTACAAACTAACCCAAGAAACTTTCTTCCCGCTAAGCAGTCGGCCATAAGACAAAATAACTCATGAACTAGAGATGTGCTGTCAGTAATACAAATTGACGCGCATGTGCGAAGGTTGCTTTAACGTCCGTGGGTTGCAAAAGTTAACTTTCTTCTCACTCTACAGACATAGAAGGGGCATTTTCATACATGTGTGAAATAAAATATCGTGTGAAACACGGGTGGTGTTCGTCTTTGCTGACGTATCTCCCTCGTCACACAATATGCTGTCTTGATTCAACAACGGGATAAAATATTATATTCAAGTGGTAACATTTGAAGACAAAGTGTTATGGTTCTCAAGACCTCAGGCTTTCTCCAGTGGCCTTGCAGTCTTTTTTGGAAAAATATTTTAGAAAGCTTCTTTTCATTCCCGTGCGAATGTATTTTAGGTGGATACTTATTCCATGTTTGTAACGATTCACCTTTAATAAAATTGCTGTAAAGACTCTAACGTATTTACGAAAAAATACCACAGGGTTCAAATGCATCAGTTTGCAACAATAAACAAAGATTTTTATACCTAAATAAAATCTGTGTATTCAGGTATCTATTGCTATTGAGAAATATTAACTAATTAGATGTATCAGACTTTTTGATTGAACTCCGTCAAAAGCACGGTAAAAAAATATTCATTTCTGGTATTAGGAGAAAGTCTTAAGCTTTTTCAGTAATAACTTGACTAACAGTGACCAAAGTTTCATACTGAAGTTTACGTGTAATTCCAATGCTTCTGCCAGCAACCTGCAAATAGACTGTATAAGAAGTAAACTTGTCATAGAAGATTACAAAGCGATTAAAATGGGGTTTGAAATGCTTGATCAAAAAATTGTATCGTAATGACTTTAATAAAAGAATGTGTATCACACAGAGTGTGCATCTTTGAAATAAATAATCGGAGGTAAGACCTTTCCGGAAAAAAAATTCATAAAAAATGTATAGTGTATAAACTTGTCTTCAGATAAAGCATATAAATTAAAAACTTGAAATAGAGACTTCTAGAAGTTTTGAGGAAATTCACATATATTTAAAAAATTTATTGACATATTTTGAAATGCTCAAAATCTAAAATGAACCTTCAAAATAAAACCTAAATCATTACCGAAAATTCAGAAATCTTATTGTTTGTACTGGTAATTTTGTAATTTGATGATGTATTATGTGGAAAAATAAAAATGCTGCGAACAAATTTTTTGAAAAAATGATTCTTCAGGAATTTATTGTGAATCCATGTGACATCTTTTAATGGTGTATTTTGTATTATAATAATTTCGTGAGAACTGTGCTTCCACATAGAAGACTGTTTTTTATTTATTGCATTTCGCATTTATTGTGAAGAAGGTGATTTGTTATTGCACAAGGAGACAAATCTCTATATGTATATTATGATTGTATTTGTCAGACATGCCTCTTAAATACAGCAAGCGATTTTTCTCATAATAAAAAATAAATTTATTACTCACAATATGGCCATATTCGCGAAATTACGAAAGTTTCTCATTTACAATTGTTAAGCACAAATCTCTACATATTATATCATCATTTGGTCGTAGAATGTTTCTAAATACATCAATAGATCATCTCGTCAAATAAAACAAATTTGGTACTCATTATGTAGCTAGAGTCCTTATACTGAAAAAAATCACTTACAAACGAAAAATTCAAAAATTGTTAATGACGGAAATTTTTGTCTGGAGATGGTTATAATCAAATTGTGGAAAATTTGTATTTTCAGTTTGAAAATTGATCTATTCGATCGAAATATCATAATTTTTGGTTGAAGATGCAAATGTTTGTTTGAAAATTAATCTGGTTGAGTTGAGGATTCAAAATTTCTTTGAACCTGTTTGTTTTGATTGGCAAATCAGATTTTTTTGGTTTGAAATTCAACTATTTGATTGAAAATTATCTTGAATGTTGAAACTTCATATTCTTGGGTGAAAAATGCAATTACTTGGTAGACAATTCTATTATTTTCTGTAAAAATAATTCATTTGTGAAAAAAAGACGATATTCCTAAAAAAAATGAACGGATCACATCGAGCTTTGCCACACTTTTTTTTTGTTCCTAAAAGTAAGGACTAGTTTGTTGAATGGCATCATTTGACCAATGGAATCGTTTTTTGTTTTGTTTTTATTTATAAAAAATAAATAATTTGAAAATTCTTATTTCAAGCCAAGCGACGACCGATGATTAGAAAAGTTAAAGATAAGAATTGTAGCTTTCTTAATACCTGCAATTTTTCCCTAATCATTTTTTCATAATACTTGATATTTGATTTGGGCTTATTTATCGAAAATACTATGAAAAAAAAAATAAAAAATTCAAATTTTGAGAGACATGACGCAAAATATAGGACAAGTCTTATAAATGAATTCTATCTTTTAAAAAGTCCTATAAAATTAATGTCCTGAAACTGAAACTGAAACTGAAACTAAAACTAAAACTAAATCCTAACTCCTTTCTTAGAAATTTATTTGTTAGAAATTGATTTTTTTGATGAAAATTGCTTCCGTTATTGTTGAAAATTAGTCTGTGCAAATAAAAATTTAATAAAAAAATATTCACGATAAAAAACTAGTTTTAAATCAGAGAGACAAATTTTCAACCGGAAGGATAAATTTTCAACCAAGAAGGTTAATTCTGTGCCAAAAAAGATTAATTTCTAAAATGATTTTCAAAATTCTAAAACAAATATTTGAAATTTTAAAAGAAAACCCAAAGAAATCCATTTTCAATCAACAATATTAATTTTATATCAAAAAGATTAATTTTCAGCAAAGTTGTTTCATTTTCTACTATGTAGTTGAAATTCAAACCAAAAAAGATGAATTCTTAAATAAAATATAATAGTATATATTTCAACCAATAAAGATTCTAATTTTAATCTAAAAACAGCAGAATTTTACTAAGAAAGACGAATTATCAACAAAATAGTTCAATCCTCAACACAACAGTTCGTTTTTGCAAAAAATTTTTTTTTTTATTAATAATGTTATTCTTCACTATTACAACAAAAAAATATGCATCTTATTAAAAAAAGAATTCATAACAAATTTGTCACTCTTTTCTTAGTAAACAGATCTTGTATAGTTGGACTGCAAAATGGAATTTTTGATTATTCATTATTTTTTGTATGGTCAAAATTTGAATTTTCGATTTCTTAAGAAAATTTAAAAAGTTGGTATGATAATCTTTTAGGGTGTTCAAAATGCAACTTTTTTCTGTCCCTGTCATTTTTTCATATCGTGCGTTGTTTGGCTTAAAATGTTCAGTTTATTTCAGCCCAATCCAATCTTTCAATTCTTTCGGGAGTCATCGTACTCTCAGACAAACATACAGACAAACATACAGACAGACAGAAACATTCGTAAAAACATGTTTTTCGGATTCACGGGGTTTCGAAACGTGGACATTTGATAAAAACAGGGGGTCAAATTTTACACAATTCTCTGATGAGAATTTAAAAAATATTTCTTTACTTTTTGAAGTCTACGTGATATATCATCAATATTTCTAAAGTAAAAGGCCTTATCTAACATATAACCTCGGAGGAATTTCAATTTCGCCAAAGTGTTGCCTCCAAAATATTTTCGTCAAAAAGATGTTTGAATGCATTTACACTTTATAACTTATAGTGTTCTCTGAGTTTCTTAATCTAGAATAATATGAATACATACGCTTACTTTGAACATGAATCATCTGAGATTCTCAAGGTAAAATAATTATACACGCGCGAGTATTCAACTTCTGTCAAATAAATTGAATGATACTACAAAAAATTGGCCACGTCACAGAGTTCCACACAATAATCAATATACGCGATTCGGGCTCGGCAAGGGAAAAAACGCAAATAGACACAAAGTATATGATGTTCTATTAGTCACGCCGTTCTTAAAATTCTGGGTTAATCACTTTTTCCGGTATTTTGAAAAAATGAGGATTCCTTATACTCTGGTTTCAACTATGCATATTATTATTAATTTAATTGGTAAGTAAAAAATAAATAGATCTAGTTTTTTATAGTAATTTCGTTGCAATTTCTATTATTCAATAGTGAATGCAAAATACTCTGTAAACTATTTAATAATAAACTACCAATAATATTAGTATAATATGGTACCTATTTAAATATAATAATTAGGTCCATTTTCAGGACCTATTCAACTCAATCAGTGCTTTATAGATTTAAAAAAATAAAAACTTTATATTACGCAAGATTGAATTATGATCGCTTTCTGCAGAGTTTTCAAGTTTCAAAGCCAAAATATGAAATTTTCATCTTTAAAATTCAAACCTTTAGCAGTTTTTTGACGAAAATATCTCTCAGGGGCAAAAATACATTTTCCACCTGAAATAACGATTTTGAATTTTCATTTTGCTTTGAAGTAAGGCAAAATAGATGCACTGTATACATATATTCTAATTTTTCGTTTTGTAGTTATCAATTGTATATACTTTATGTTGGTGAAACTGCCGTATCATATTTAGAAATTTCACAATATGCTTCTATTCTTGTTCAAATGAAGCCGAAAATGTTACACAATCGCTTTCTTTTACTAATCTTTTCACGATATGGATTCTAACTTTTTCACAATGAAAAAAGTTGAGATATCTCTCCGGAACAAACGGGGATACGCGTGAATTCAGCCTGAGCAGTATTGTACTAAAATTCAATTTTTAAAATCGTTCGAAAAATTAAACTTTTCGAAAATCAAATATTTCAATCTTTTTTTTCACTTCCAAACGCGCTCACTTTGTCAATTTTTCAAATTTATCAATTTTAATCATTGATTAAATTTGGTTTAAATTTATCCAACTGAGCTAAAACTTTCCAGAAAACAATTCTGAAAATGGACTAACACAGTGCGAGCTGAAGTGAAATAGATTGAAACTTGTTGTTTTCGAAAAATTTAATTTTTATCAATAACGTCAAAAACTGCAAAATGTAAAAATATTTGCTACAGAAAAAGGAAGAAAGATTAAGTTATTTGACAAACTTTCATCTCACGATTTCTCTGGATATCCAAGTATAATAATTTACATCCAAAAAGGATACTTGCATTTTTTACTTCGCGATGATTCATTACCAAAATCTTGATAATACATTTTTCTCATTGGAAATTCATAAATCTTCTTTGTATTTTCACAGGCATATCATCAGGTATGCCGCCCAAAACAATGAACCTTCTGGCCAATTTTGGAATGAGTAACGAACATGCAAATCAGCAAGGTAACCCTAGTCAAAAAATTAAAATTAATAACAGGAACTTTAGTTAATAAACACGTATGGAACCTTGTTTACAATGTTTTAATGAAAAATCTTTGTAAAAGTATACTATAGCAAAAGTTATTTTTTATTGAGCAGCTTTTTTTGTAGTCTCTTGCTTTTTTGGAACATATCGTTCTAGAAGATATTTCTGTACATTGAAGGGAGAATCACAACTGCTTCAGCAAGCGCCTACTTACAATGAGTCCCTTGCAGATTGGACGCATGCAAAAAAATATTAGAGGAAAACCAGTATAAGCCTATAATGATTTTCTTATAATGAACTTTTCATTAATTTTTCGCGATTAGAAAAAATTCATCATAGAAAATTATTATATTTAAAATGTGGACAGCATTAATCGGTTTATTTCAGACCACTCATAACTCTGCACAAATAAACTTTGAGCAGCTAATATCTGCAAACTCCCTTTATATTATCACACTTGCTGAATATTTCATTGAAACCTCGCAAATCTTTTGGAATTTCTTGAAATCCCTTGATTCCTTTATAAGAATTTTTGAATCCATTAAAGTCATCGAAATCTGTTCAAATATTTTCAGTAAACTTGTAATTCAGTAAGTTCATTATTCTATCATTTATCAAACCATGCGAAAACGCCGTCTTAGTCGAAAGGCAAAAAAGGGAATTTTCAAGGACAGGAATAACGAGGATCTAGAATCAATTTTCGGTGGTAATACAGCGAACACAAAAAAACATCGGAATAATTTTTGTTGCAGCTCATTTGTCATGTTCTTGAAAAAAGATTTTTTTTTCTCAAAATGTGGCGTACTTTTGAAAATGAACTTTATTAAGCAAAACATCTGTAATTTTGATTTCTTTGCTTTCCAAAAAGGAGATGAGGAATATTTAAATGATATATATATATATATATATATATATGTAGGACACATGAAAGCTATAATTTTCAAAAGTCATTTAATGCATATTGCCGGTATGCTCTGATCGAATTTCCTGAATAGTAACCAGGTTGAAAACTTCGCCGATTTTATTAATTTAATTATAAGTTATCGCCCAAAATTGCTGATTCTCGAGTAACTCACCGAGGCAGTCAGCCATCAAGCGTGAGTTACGAGGCCACATCAAAAATAGACGACCATAGAACAACAAATAGAGAGCCATAAAAGCACAACAGATTGCATGAAAAGATGCTTAAACGTAAAGGAAGCTACAGTTGTGTGTCAGGAGAGGAAAGTGTTGAGCAAAATAGCTTGTAAGAAGAAACGTATGACAAAGTGTGTCAGCAAAGTGAGAGATGCTTGAAATGAAAGAGCTTGGATAATAATTAGCCTGCACGGAGATGGCCTGCCTTACTTAGTGGATGGGATTACAGTAAATAATACGAATCTTGCTAAGGGATTACGAATCAGTTTGCGTATTTTTCTGTAATCCATAAAGTATGACAAATTTGTGAATCTCTGCGCCTGGACTGATTGCTAGAGAGATTCAGCAGCGACCTGTGGGACAGTTACTTATACTATATGTTGATAGGAATATTTCCGCCCCTACTAGTTCAACGTCCAGCCTGCCTAACACGCTCGAAATCTCGCTATTTTCATGCACGTCTCAAGGAAAAAAATGTAAACTTGTGTTTCATGTTACAGAGTTCGAGACTTTACCTGATTGTGACCGCACTCCCGGTATTCCTTATGGCGAACCTTCCTCTTCTGACAGACATCATTCTCCTGACATGCCTCTTCTTCGTGCCAGGTCCAAGTCTCCTTCTGGCAGGTGCATGTTTCCTCCTACCAGGATTCCTTCTCCTGACGGACATGGATGTGGACTTGAACAACTTAGAATTATTCGGCTTATTCCCCATAGGAATCACAACCGACTATTCGAATTTCGAAGATACACTTTTCCTGCCGGCAAACCAATTAAATTACTTGTAAGCCGTAACAAATTTGCGCCCGTACCAACCCATGAGCAAATTGTATTATCAACATTGGATGGTGACGTCTTTGCAATACTGGAGACTTTCAATGTTCTTGTTGGTATATATTACAGGGACAGTCAAAAACGGTTGAAAATAAACATGGAAAATGACCAGATTACACTATTGAGCCCAGATGAAATCAAAGAAACTCCAGTAGGCGTCCAGCGCCCAATCTTAATGAATTTTCGTGTAGAGCGGGTAAGCCAGGCGTAATCCGAAATCCCACAAGAGTTGTTCCAATTTAAAAAAAAATAGAAAACTGAAATTTAATGTCATTTACTTTACAAATGCATTTGAATGCCACTTTACAGTGCCTGTGTATGTGGAGAAAAAAAACTGTCGTTTACAACCCCCAAGCGTCGAATAAATCTCCACGCATCCGCACACCGCAAATTATATTACTTTCTTCCCTAGGGGCCTGTTCGAAAAAACTTTTGTTTCGCAAAGCAGTGAGCTGTTTCTCGAGAATCAACGCCATAGAACGGGATAGCTAGTTGGCTAGAGATATACTGTCAGTAATACAGTTCGATGTGCATGTGCGAAGATTACTTTTACGTACGCAGCCTGCAAACGTTCACTTGCTTCTCGCTCTACAAATATAGAAGAGACATTGTCATACATATGTGAAATAAAATATCGTGTTTAACGGTGGCAGTGTTCGTCTTTGCTAACGTATCTCCGAGGTCACACAACATACTCGTACTATTCTGATTCGATGCCGGACTAAAATTTTAAATGTAACTAGTAATCACATTAAAAGGTCAATGTACTATCGTCTTCAAAACTTTAAATGTTTCAATTTTTGACACTAAAAGCCTGAACAGTCAACAATTTTTAGCTCGATAACATAAACTAATAAAAAATTACTAAGAATTATGTTATTCTGTAATCCCAAATAAATAGAGTTATTATCAGATACTTGTTTTGTGTTCAGGATCCGGGCGCTTCAGATGAAGATGTCAAGAATGCACATGACTCTTCGAAGCAAAGATAATTTTTTTTATAACATACAATTTTTTCCGTATGCTCCAACATTATATTTTAATTTCTATTTAAGGGATGTCTTTCTAAGATGAATTACGCATTGCACTGCTTTGTTAATATTCAAATCATATTTCAATTGCAGCATTACTATTTCGTTGTTGTTGCATTATATGCTCTTAGACATCTGCTCTTTCAAAGCATACACGAGGAGCGGAAAATCTTCCAAAATACCTGGAGATGCTAAAAGGCAGAAAAATTAATGGATAGAATTTTAGATGGAAATAGAAATTTCTAATTTTACTTAATATTTGTAATTTCTGTACAACAAGTATGTATTTATACAGCTAAAAATGAATACTATGATGGTTCTTAATCTTTTCACAATATATAACAAATATGTATTAGTAGATAAAATAAAGTTTATGAACTATAAGAAATCATGAGAATCAATTTTTGGTTCCTAAGGAGTTGCAAGCTGCAACAAAAACGAACCCTCCTTGCTGAAGAGTAACACAAAACGATGAGTTTTGTGTCAAGAAAGGCATTGTTGAACCTTCAAAGGACACAAAGTTTGATAGAAACTTTTTCCAAAGAACCTATTTTTCGCTTTGCCCACACAGACATTTCATCTTGTTGGTAGCACAACTTTTACTACAGTTGTACTGTAGCACGCTTTTAAGTATCAAGGCGTATTCATAGGTAAGAAACTTTTCGTCTTGAGTCATCGGTCGCCAAATTCTGTAAATCTCTGACTTACCAGCCCCACTTTGAAAGCAGTTGGTTTGTGAATGCGCCTTCATGTTGTTCTATTCAAGTGTCTCCAACAAAACCATTTTGGATTTCAACAGATTTCTATTGAAGTTCATGTTCTAAAAGATACCAACTTTCATTTAAGCCTCAACTTCAGTGAACTTCCAGTTTTTTCTGTAGTCCACAATTTGTAGAATATATTCTCCAAGATGTTTCGAAAAGCTTTCCCTTAAATTATGTTTAGGAAAAAAACACAAAAGTAAATATTTTTCACAAACGTATTGAGGAACTTTCCCCAATTCTTAGGCAATATTCTCCAGAATATATTGGAGAAAGTTCTCTAACTTGTAGGAAGTATTCCAAGCCATTACTGAGGAATTTACACCACAATATTTAAAAGAAGTTTTTTAAACTTTCGGAAATATTTCCCAAAATATCTTGAAAAAATTTTCACCAAATTTTTGGGGGGATATTCCCTAACTTTGGTGTAATTTGCGTTACCATGATTTTGGGGACAATTCCTTAAAAAATGTTTACACTCTCATCTTGATAGGAAGGTATTAGTTTCATGTGAAAATTGACTCTCGCGAATTTGATCAAATCTCAACGTTTTTGGACACACGAATTGAGAAAAAATTTATTTTACTTCAGACTCTCTGTCGTCGTCGTTTGCGTTATCTGTTAACACGATCGCTTTCGAACACATTAAATGAATGTATTGCACTTCGAAACACTGTTTCAAGGCCTTAGAGGAAGGTTCATTTCGTTCATTAGCTACTTTTATGTCATTCCGGTGCATTAACGCGTTTTTATGGGACAGCGTAGAGTATCGCAATGCTGTACATTACGATACGGCGGACAATGCGCACAATTCGTGTCTTCACGCGACTCGCTTAAAATGCTCGCAGGACTTATCTCGCCTCGGCTTCGATCGTCCTCCGAGCCTTGCTGCTCGTCACGTAAAGATCCTTATTATGCACCTCGGCGCTTAATCCAGCGCTGTCCAGAATAAAGTCAAACTTGATTTTAAAAAGCACGGGAAAGTCTAATAAATTGTGCATTACATAAGCCCTAGTTAAATGTATTTTCATGACACATGCATGATTTCAGCCCTTTTCGACGACTATTAAGCGGGGCTAAAGCTCTGCTTTTTACTCCCCAGGGACTGAAAAGTGACGTCAGAGGTGAACAATGAAAATTATACATCTATGAGCTCGCATTTTACGATTATTAGTCCAATCACTGTAAAACCTATGAGGAAATTTTGGTTATAGATAATAGAATTTTGCGGATATTGATGGAAATTTCCCATATATAGCTGATCAAATTACCGTAAATTACCAAAAATTTTCATAAATTTCCCGAAATTTATCGAAATTTTTAAAAATGAATTTTGGGTAATTTATGGTAACTTGCCATATTCACTTGTGAAATTACCATAAATGACAGCAAATTTTCATAAATTTCCGGCAATTTATGGAAATGTAAAAAAATGAATTTTAAGTCATTTCTGGTAATTTACCATATTTACTGGTACAATTATCATACATAACCAAAAATTTTCATGAATTTCCAGAAATTTATGGATTCATGGTATTCATGGTAAGTTACCATATCGGCAGTCTTGAGCCATTTTGACGTATCTCCAGCGAATGCATTGAAACTGTCGTATTTCTTTGTTATCCTGGAAAAGTATCGTAACTCGTAGCGCCAATTTCATAGTGTTTTAAAATATTTATTATAATCAGAAAAGAAACAAAGTATTTTTTCCATGAAAACCATTTTTTTTATAATCGAATTTATAATATATGATATTTATATTATATTCATAATTCATAACCCACTTAGTGTTTTTAATCTAATAACAAATCAACGAAAAGTCTCCCAAAAACTCTATAAACACAACGAAATTTCTGACAGATTTAAACATGAAACATCGAATGAAATGACACTCGTCCAATTGCTTTCTCTTCAGACACGTTACTTCAGTTAATGCGAGAATGGTTTAGGCGACAGTTACGACAGTATGGAACGGAACAAACTAGAAAAATCATAATTCACCAAACTTTCAATAACGTCGCGTTTTTTTCTATTACTTGTTCATAAACTGAGTAATAGTACAATTAAATTGACAACGTTTCAGTTCAATAGACTATATGAATATCAATGTTTCCTTAAAAAGCGAGTTACGACACTTTTGAAAGACTATCAAGAGATACGACACTATGGAATTGGTGCTACGAGTTACGCTACTTTTCCAAGATGACAACGAGATACGAAAGTTTTAACGCATTCGCTGGAGATAGGTCAAAATGGCACACAGTTTCATGGACCGAAAAGAAAGATCAAGTTCGTTAACCAGCTATTTTGGATAGAAATTCAAAAAGATAGAGCATTTTCAAAAATTTTCGACCACTTTTTTGGAAATTCATTGATTCCATGGACGGCTATGCGTAGTACTCTGAAATTAAAACAATTTATCCTCACGACTTTTTTCGATGAAAGGAAAATTGTCAGAGTTATAGCATTGTCAAAATCCCCATAAAAAACGAAAATTAATATTTCAAGCTAAATAAAAGACGATATGAAAAAAGTCAGAAAAATAGAAACGTTACGTTTTGATAGCCCTACAATATTATCATGACGACTTTTTGAGGTTTCTTAAAAAATCTAAAATTCAAATTTCGTTTGCACAAAAAATAATGAATTATTACATTCTCATCATAACGAGAAGGTATGACTTCATGTGAAGAATGACTTTCGTGTATTCCATCAAATTTCGACGTTTTGAGGCACCCTGAGTCAGAAAAAATAGTTTTTACGAAGGTGTCTGTCTGACGTCGTTGTCATTGACGTTGTCAATGTCGTCTTTTTTATACCGGATAACTTTTTAAAGACTATCAAAACAACCTTTTCAATTTTCTTGAAAAATCGAAATTTAAATTGGGATCATAGAAAAAATAATGAACAATCAGAAATTCCATTTTGCGATCAAACTATGCAAGGGACAGGAAAAAATGAATCAACAATAATTGTTAGCCCAAAAAGGAGCTACAAATTTTTCAAAAATCATTTTTTAAAAAGATGCGTAGTTTCTGTTTTATTCGTAAAAAACAACATTGAAAATTAATAAATTAAATTCTTGGGCAAATGGCGCATGCTATGAAAAATATGAATAGACAAAAGTTGCTCTTCCGAAAAAGATTGAGGACTGATCCAAATTTGTAATGAATAATATTTTGATATGACGCGTAGTCTTAGAATTAATCGTAAAAGATAACATTCTAAGTAAAAAAATTAAATTTTTTGAAAAGCGACACAAGTTACAAAAAAAATTAATCGACCAAAGTTGTTTAGCCAAAAAGGACACAAGCTACAATAACATTTTATCCAACAAAATGTTTCGCCTAAATTATATCGTACAAATTTGCTTAGAACTACCTTACGCTATGATGCGTATTTTTAGTTCAAATGGTGAGAAATAGCATTAGAAATAAATTAAAATTATAGAAAGACGACACAAGTAGCAATAAAATGTGTAGTAACATTTTTTCAAATAGGATACGCTTTTTCAAATTATAAGAAAAAGGCAATGAAAATACGTATGCTCGCAAGTTTGAGCGCGCCGAGGGCGCGCACCTGTTGGATCTCGCGCTTCGCGCTCGATTTGGTATTCATCTCGCGATTCGCGCTCGATAATGTATTCACCTCGCGCTACGCGCTCGGACACATTTAACTGACGCTTGAAGCTCGGTTCCTCTAGGTTTTCGCACTTCGTGTACTCGCTATTCAACCAAGAAGTAAATTTTCAACGAAATGGTCGAACTTTTTACAAAAATAATAGAATTTTCAACAAAATAGTTGAATTCTCAATAGCAAAAGTTTGAATTCTCAACCATTTGAATTATTACCCAAAAAAATTTAATATTTTCCAAAAGAGGCAAATTTTCTATAAAACACTTAAATTTCCAACCAAGAAGTAAATTTTCAACGAAATGGTCGAACTTTTTACAAAAATAATAGAATTTTCAACAAAATAGTTGAATCCTCAACAAATAAAGTTGAATTTTCAACCAGTTGAATTATTAACCGAAAACTAAATATTTTCCAAAAAAGGCAAAGTTTTAATGAAACAGTTGAATTTTCGACCAAGAAGCTAATTTTCAACGAAATGGTCCAACTTTTCTCCAAAATAATAGAATTTTCAACAAAATATTTGAATCTTTAACGAAAAAAGTTGAATTTTCAACCTGTTGAATCATTAACCAAAAAATTAAATATTTTCCAAAAAAGGCAAAGTTTCTATAAAACACTTGAATTCCCAACCAAAAAGCTAATTTTTAAAGAAATGGTCGAACTTTTTACCAAAATAATAGAATTTTCAATAAAATAGTTTAATTCCCAACAAAAAAAGTTTGAATTTTCAACCATTTGAATTACTAACCAAAAAAAATTAAATATTTTCCAAAAGAGGCAAAATTTCTATAAAACACTTGAATTTCCAACTAAAAACTAAATTTTCAACTAAATGGTCGAACATTTTACCAAAATAATAGAATTTTCAACAAAATAGTTGAATCCTCAACAAAAAAAGTTGTATTTTCAACCAGTTGAGTTATTAACCAAAAAATGAAATATTTTCCAAAAGAGGACATTTTTCTATAGAACACTTGAATTTTCAACCAGGAAATATAAATTTTTAATCAAAAAGCTAATTTTGAACGAAATTCTCGAACTTTCGACCAAAATAATAAAATTTTCAACAACATAGTTGAATCCTCCACAAAAAAGTTAAATCTTCAACCAGTTGAATTTTTAACCAAAAAATATGAAATATTTTTTAAAAGATGCAAAATTTCTACAAAACAAATTTAATATTCAACTCGAAAATATGAATTTCCAACAAAAGAGATAATCTGCAATCAAATAGTTGAATTTGCAACTAAAAGCGATTAATTCTTCACCAAAAATTAAATAGTTAAATTTGAAGTTAAAGAAATTGATTTTTAAACAAAAAGAGACAAAATCTTCAGCCAAATGGATGAATCTTCAACTAACAAATATAATTTTTAACGAAGCGTTTTAACTGTTAATCAATTTATTGAAATTTAAATCAAGAAGATTAATTTTCTACGAAAAAACAAGAATCTTCTATTGAATTTTCAACTCGAAAATATAAATTTTCCATTAAAAAAGCTAATTTTAAACGAAATGATCGAATTTTCTACCAAAATAATAAAAATTCGTACAAAATAGTGGAATCCTCAACAACAAAAAAAGTTTATTGAACAAAAAAATTAAATATTTTCCAAAAGAGGCAAATTTTCTAGAAAATACTTGCATTTTCAACCCGAAAATATGCTTTGTTAACCAAAAAAACTAATTTTCAACAAATTGGTCGAATTTTCTACCAAAATAATCGAATTTTTAACTTAAAGGAGAATTCTCAACGAAAAATGTAATACATGATTGATGTTACATCCAACAAATATTTTTATTTTAAATAAAAAGCAGTTCATTTCATCAAGAAATACGTTATATTTTCAGATAAAAAAGTTAATCTTCAACAAATTTTCAAGGAAAAAAGTTCAATTTTGAACCAATAAAATGAAAAAATTAGTTCAGCTTTCAACCAATTAGTTGGACGTTCATCCAAAAATGATGGCTTTTATCAAAATATTGGAATTTTCAATAAAATGATGAAATTTTCAACCAAATAGTAGTATTTATTCTTAACCAAAAATGCAAAAATAGTAGACTTTTCAATTAAAAAGAATGAACTTTCAACCAAAAATAGTTGGCTTTCTTATTGGTTTTATTATTTCAGTTTGCATTTAGGCGAAAAAACGAGAAAAATGAAAAGATTCTTGAAAATAGTGGGAAAAACAGGAATCCCTCAAAAAATGGGAAAAAAGGAGAATAGGGAAAAGAGTGTTGAATCTAGACAATAATCATACAGAGTTTTAGAAATTTCAACTTCAATTAATCGAAAAACTCTTTTAGATTTTCCCTGACATTCCCTGACTTTCCTGGACCAGTTTTAAATTCCCTGACCTGCATCAACCCTGAAAATCTCTCTCTTGGCAGACTAATAAATTCAAAAATTTATTATGGATAAACATGGATACTAAAGTACTTTATATAGCAACTAATATTCATCGATAGGTAGCGAAAAAATCCCTTTACCAAAACATCACGCATTTTTATGCAGCATCAATAAAACATGAATATTTTATAACTCAGGCGTAATCGTTATTTTACAGCAATAAGATTTTATTTCCTTTTTGTCGGAATATGCTCCAGAGAACATAAAATGTAAAGGTCTATTCTTTGTAGACCGATGAATGTAGTATGCAACGTTACGAAATTTTTTTTTTCTTGCAAAATAGGATGTATAAGGCAATATTTACGGCTCTTCGGTGAAGAGAGCAATACTTTTATGTGGTTTTGCAAGCTCTTACTTTTCTAACTTACTGCTACTTACACAATGATGGATTCTGTTTCTTTTAGTCTTTAGAATGTAAATCCAGATGGCTATATAGTTTACACTCGGAAGGTAGAAAGCATTCAAAAACAGTAATTTTATGTTTTGAGTATTCCAATAGAATTTCATATAAAATGATTTTCTATTTTAGAAAATGAATTGCGAGAATGGTATTGAATTTTTCTCATTCATCAGTACTTTTCTTCCTCTTAGCCAATGTATTTGCTTCCCCAGAGAGAATGCATTAAAAAGTTGTTTTTTTTTTGTAGGAAAAACCATATGTACAATATGAACTTGTAGGTTTGTTTTCTCGTGTGTAAACGGGCGTAATGGATGTTTCAAAAAAGATATATTTAAACTTGAAATTATTACAGCGTATCGTCCAACCGCACGTATCAGAAGCATTAACTAAAAACTAGACCAGATCCAGAATCTGAAACGTAATATAGATAAAAGCCCTCTAAGGCCAATATGTAGATTCCGATGGTGTTCGTCCATTACGATGAGCTGGGTAAGACGATGATCTTTAGTTATAATAACTGGGTGTTTGTGCGATTTCAGAATTTCAGCATGATCCAGTTTTTCACCAACCTTGATGATGCCTTTATCTAATAATGGGTTAAGAGAAAGTAATTTGGAATGAGAATCAAGAGGCTTTCCTTTCTGAAGAGACGATCTTCGGTAAAAAACTTTGCTCCTGGCATAACTTTATCAAGATAATCATAGATCTATCAAGCTCGTCTACTGTTAAGAAACCGCTTGATTTTTCGTTAGGATTGAGACTATTATGCTTGAAGCGTAGCATGTAAGCAACTACCCGCTTCAATCTTCATAGGAAAGAAAAATTTTTGAAGAGTTGAAATTCTTTAGACACCAAAGTCAAAGATACGATATCCTGATCTTCGGCTAACCACTTCGGCCCGTGCCACCACAAAGATGACTCCCTTAAATACTGTGGCTCAGTGCCTCGTGACAAAATGTCAGCTGGGTTATCTTCAGATCTGACGTGTTTCCAGATTGCACCAGGAACTGTTCGTTGTATCTCCCCAACTTTATTAGCTACAAATGTGTTCCATTATTCTAAAGGACTGCTGATCCAAGCCAATACAATTGTAGAATCAGTCCACAAGTAGGTTCCTTCTATGTTTAGCTTGAGGGACTGCTCCACAGATTGGTATAGTTTAGTTTGAAGATTTGCTCCACACAATTCGAGTCGCGCTGAGGTTATTTCGCGGAGTGGAGCTACTTTGTACTTTGCACATAGAAGGTGAGTATGAGGGACTCCTGAAGCATCCCTTACTTGTTAATATAAGCAGGCACCATAAGCAGATTCTAATGCATCGCAGAATCCATGAATCTCTTTATGTGTTGGATCTTCAACTGAAGCGAATCGTGGAATTTTTAATTCCTAGAGTTGAAGAATTTTTCTCTGGTAGCTTGTCCAAGTTTTATAAAGATCCTGGGAAATAGCCTTATCCGAACAAATTCCCAACCGCCACAATTGCTGCATGATAATCTTGGCTCTAATTATTGAAGGTGATACTAAACCCAAAGGGTCAAAGATTTTTGCAGTGGCTAAAAGTATCGAACGCTTCGTGACTACAAGTGGCTGTTCAGGAAACTGTATCTGATACTTGAAAACATCCTCGGCAGCATTCCACGTGAGACCAAAGGTCTTGATCTCTGTATTTCCAACAAGGAGATCGAAGCTAGTGTCTATTAGACATTTCTTGATGATGGAAGGCTCATTGGATGCACACTATGGAAGTTCGAACCGGAAAGAAGTATGTCATTGACCTGTTCATTTAGCCGTTTTACGTTATCGATAGTAGATCCTCCGGATAAAAAGTCATCCGCATCAAAATCGTCCCGGACGCATTGAGCAGCTTCTGGCATTTTAGTCTGATTTTCGTCAGGCAATTGCATAAGGTATCTAGTGGACAAAAAGGCAGATGGGCCTAATCCGAATATTAAGCGACTGAATCGAAAAGATTTTAGGGGTTGGTCTGGATTCTTTCTCCACAGAATCCATTGTAAGTCCTGATGCTCATCATGCAGCTGAACCTGAGGACACATTTTCCATATGTCTGCGGTGGTAACATCGGTGCTGACGGAATCAAATCAGGATTGAAAACAAACTTGTTTGAATAGTTGGGCCTACTATGAGTATTTCGTTCAAAGAGACTCCCAAAGAAGTCTTTGCTGAAGCATCGTACACGACACGAAGCTTCGTGGAAGTACTAGACTCCTTTAAAACCCCATGGTGAGGGAGAAACTTAACGAATTTGCTTGGATGTTCTAGAGTTGTAGGGAGAAGATGGTTCAATTCCATATCTTCTTTGATGACTCCACTGTAAAGAGAATGTAGTTTCAGACTTTTAAGAAGTTTACGCTCAACATAGAAGAATCGTCTTTCAGCTATTTTGCCTGGATTCTCCAAGTAAGGAGATGTCATCGCGAAAAGCCAGCTGTACAATATAGCGACAGTCTTTAGCCCTACTGTGAGTGGCAACGAAGTGGTCTTCGCAATCCTTTTTTTCTTAAAAAATTGTGCCTTTTTTGGGCATTCCTCAATGGATCAAAAACGCTCAATTGGCTTCGAGATATCCTTTCTCGTTGACGAACAGCACACTGAAGAAAAGCTTCCAGATTTTTATTAAGCTGCATCAGCAAAGGGCCAGCTTTGATCCAACCAAGTTTTGTTTTTTGTAAGGTTGGGAGATTTTTGCCAAGTTTTATCTGCCCCATGCAAAGCAAGTTTCAAAAGACAGTAGTACCTAAGATCACATCGATTTTTCCTGGAATGTGCAAATCTGGATCAGCAAGAGTAAGATCTTCTGGAATTAAAAGCGAATTTCTGTCAATCCTCTGAGTTGGAAGCATCTCGGCTTGTGACTATGCACTGAACATCTTCGCTGTAACCATTCACTCTAGATTTTATGGTGGCACAGGCGAAATGAGAAAATCTTAGTGAAATTTGTCCTGTTCCAGAAGCAGGTAGATCAACCCTCCTCTTAGTCAGCTTTAGCAAATTACATAGCTCAGTGCTAATGTAATTCTACTGAGAGCCGGAGTCCAAAAAGGCCCTACACTCTCGTGGCTGACCCTGGTTATCGTAAATGATGATGCGAACTGTCGCAAGCATACCCTGATCGCTGAAATTATTTAGTCGATTGGGAACGGAAACGAAAGCTGATGCTGAAGTCTGCCGGAAACCATCTTCACTCGTTGGCGCGAATTCTGAATTCTTGGACGAAGATGAATTATCTGAGGCACTGTTGCGCCCATGATCATATTGTTTTGTAGCGTTACTGGCAGAACCGACGAAGTGAAGCAGAGGATGATGTTTTTTGTTACAGCGCAGGCAATTCCCAGACATACAATTCTGAAATGCATGATTATCCCTTAGACAATTGATAAATAGTTTAAGACTTTTAACTTCAGTATACTTATTTGAACCGGATGACGCAAGAAATTTGTTGCAATTATAAATAGGATACGATTTTTTACATAGGGGACACCATGAATCACTTGTCGATGCGCAAAATACAAACTTCGTCGAAGCACATTTCAAATTCGGGTTTGTTAAGCCAGCTTTACTCACAGGCATATCAGCAGAGAGTGACTCTAACATTTTGCATCTTTCATTCAAAAAGTCGATTAACTCTGTCATATATGGTAATTCTACTTTGGAGACAACTTCTGATTCCCATTCTCTTTTTGTGAGCTCGTCAAGCTTGAAAGTTACGACATAAACGAGAATTGAATTTCATGAATCGGTTTGTTCGCCAAGATTTTTTAGAGAACCAATATTCTTTTGGATATTTTTCATTCATTCACGCAAATCGTCACCCGATTCCCTCTTGAGCGTGGGAAGTTCGAAAATCGTCTGCAAATGAAAGTGAACTCGCATGCGCTTGTCTTCGAAACGTTTTTTAGTGAATCCCAAGCTATATCATAATTATCATCGGTAATCTCTAGCCCATCAATAACATCTGCTGCAGAACCCACTAATGATGACTTTAGATAGAAAAGCTTGTGAAACTTACTCAATGCTCTATTTTTATCTACCATCGCACTAAAGTCATCCTGAAAGGCCGACCATTTTCCAAAATTACCGTCAAAATTTGGAATGTTTATATTCGGTAGCTTTAAACCAGCAGACGGATTAAGAAGTAAGCTATCTAGGTTTGGAAAAGCGTCAGCGCTTACGGGTTTGATATTTAGATTATTATGGGAATGTTATCGCAAAAAACCACGGGCAATAGCAGCAAAATTGTAAAGAGTCCTCGAAGGCTATTCTGGCTGCACTTTCGTCTATTAGGCTTAATTCATCGATTTCTTGCTGAGCTTGTTGAAATCCAACCAAGCAGTCATTAATCTTTTCTAACCTAATCTCTAATTCCAGGCAAAGCTCATCTCTTATTTCGAAATTAGATAAAAAATTGTGGAACTCAGTTTGACGCTTTTCCTGTAATTCACGTTTTGCAAGAGCTTTTGCTAATCTTTTCTCAGCCATTCATAGTTTGCTTCAAAAGTGTAATATACAACGTTACGACAATTAAAAAATATGTAAATACAGTTCAATAGTAATAGTTTAATAGTAAGTAAGTACAGTTTAATTTTCAAGTAGTTTGAACAAACACTTAATTTCGAAGGGATTATAAAATTCAGATTATATTTTACAAGATGTGAATGATGCTACTGCAGAGTTGTTGCTCGAAGATCGCTCGATGACAAGTCGAATTGAAAGTGCCCCCAGGCACGTTTGCAGATGTTGGACGTACCTCGCCAAGTCGGTAGTTCAGTTTTTTACATAACCTGATAGGATCCGGTCGGCATATCGGCAAGAGAATTCCATCTTTACCATGAACGTTGATATCCTTTAGGCGCAAAGTCGGCCAATACAGAGTCAACTATTCAAACTGAATAAAAGAGACACCTCGCTTATGTTTTGATGCTGGTAGAATCAATAATATTAATTTCATCACCAGCAATTTAAGAATTACGTTTATATATAGTGTCTGCTTCATGAAAATTACTGTAAGTTACATGTGGCAACGCTTGTACGAAACAAAAGCCAAGATGGCTACGATACGACACAGGCACATGGAAAAGTCCAAACCACAGCGCATATTGCCAATGGAGGCGAAATCAGGAAATTTTATGTTGCAGATAGCGGTGGACGAAAGCTTAATGTTTTTTAGAAATCACAATGCTTCTCGGTATCGCGGCCTTAACTGATTCGACTCCTCGCATACACCACCTCACAATCGAGCATATGGTACGAACACCAGAATCATTTTCAGCACTCGCGTTTCCGGAATAACCATGCTCTGCTACCAAAATTGTGCACAATATGAAATTGTAGGTTTATTTTCTTGTATGTAAAAGGGCGTAATGCATGTTTCAAAAAGGATATACTCAAACTTGAAATTATTACAGCGTATCGTCCAACCGCACGTATCAGAAGCATTAACTAAAAACTAGACTTATACTATAGTCCCTGAATACTATAGAACTTAATTGAAAATCAGATGGTGTTGGATGCTTGGCGGCAAAGATTAAAATTTAAAATTGAACACCATAAATATAAAAACATTTTGAAACACATGTTGGAACAACACTGTTGTTATTTATCTTCCTACGAAAAACTAAAATATTTATTTTGGACTGAGAATAATAATTTTTTTCTCAATATTTTCAATTAATACAAACATTTCATAAAAATCAGTTCAATAAGGTTGGTGACTTACCAATATAACTTATTACATTTTTGTATTATTTTATTTAAATATACGGGTCAATCAATTCTTCTCGATTCAAGAAGTATTTTTGATATTTACAACAACTTTAAATTATGTTAATGAAAAAAATTTTACTGTGAAAAACAAATTTTTCAAATACTGTACATGATTATAACTTCCTTACTCTTCAATAAAGTAGTTAATAGTATATGTCAATTGTCAGATGATTCCTCTTGAATCCAGCATTCTATTTCATCTGTACATCAACTTTATGAAAAACAGTTTTAATATAAACAAAAGTTTTAATGTAAACAAAAGTGTTAATGTAAACAAAAGTTTTTCAAAATATTACAAATGACCATAACTCTCTTACTCTTCAACAGAATGTATAAATATTATAGGTCAATCAATTCGTCTGGAATCAACGAATCTTTTCTAATTTCGCATCAACTTTCAACTATGTGAATGAGAAAATTTTTACTAAAAACGTCGATTTTTCAAATAATATAAATGACTTAATGACTATAACTTCCCTACTGTTAGTAAAATGTTTTCATATTATAGGTCAATCAATTTGTTCCGAGTCAAGGAATCTGCTCTGTTTTTGCATTAACGTTGAGCTATGTTAATAAGACAGATTTCACTATAAAATAATTCATTTTTAAATCATTATAAAGTGCTATAAGAAATAAATGTTTTTAGAAATCCTTAAGTCAGTATTGAGATATTAGCGGTAAAAAAGCCGTACAAATTTCATGAATTTATCTGTAACCGTCTTTAAATTATCGTATTCACAAACGAGCGTGACACAAAAACAGACAGGAAAAAATAGCTGCATGAGTAATTTTTTGAATAATAGACAAACTGAAGTTTTTATTTTTAATAATTTCAAAATAGGAATTCACAAAAAAATACAAAATTACAAAAAAAATTTTAAACACAATGACAAATCAGACAAATCAAATTTTGCATTTGAAATGGTAATTTCTCGAGCTGGAAAAGGGAAGGGGGAAGTTCTATCGCACCCTATCCCTTTCCGAGCTTGATGCTTTTTTGACAAAAATTGTCCGAATTATTTTATTTGAAAATGTATAATCAAAAAGTTAATTTTATCACGTATCAACTTTGAATTATCTCGATGAAAAAATTTTTCTGTTCGAAGCAGATGTTTCAAATGTTATAAATGAGCATAAGTTCCTTACTTTTCAATGAAATGTATCAATATTATAGGTCAATCGATTTTCCTTTAGTCAAGAAATCTTTTCCGTTCTTGCATCAAATTTGAATTATGTTAGTGAAAAAAGTTTCACTATAAAAAACCGTTTCTTCAAATATTATGCATTACCATAGCTTCCTTACTCTTAAATAAAATGTGTCAATATTATAGGTCAAACGATTCGTCTTGAATCAAGGAATCTTTTATGTTTTCGCATCAACTTTAAATGATGAGAATAAGAAAATTGTTACTATAAAACCCCGTTTTTTCAATTATTATGCATTAAAATAGTCTCCTTACTCTTCAATAAAATGTATCAATATTATAGGTCAAACGATTCTTCTCGAATCAACGCAACTTTTCTATTCTCGCATTAACTTCAAACTACGAGAATTAGAAAATTTTTACTATAAAAATCGATTCTAAAAATATATTAATTACCATAACTTCCCGAATCTTCCATGAAATGTATTAATAATATAGGTCAATCGATTCATCTTGAACCAAGGAATCTTTCATATTTTTGTATCACCTTTGAATTATGTTAGTGAAAAAAGTTTCACTATAAAAAAACCATTTCTTCAAATAATATGCATTACCATGCTTTCCTTACTCTTCAGTTAAATGTATCATATTATAGGTCAAACGATTCATCTTGAGTCAATAAAACTTTTCTATTCTCACATCAACTTTAAATTATGAGAATGACAACATTTTTACTTCAAAAATCGATTTAAAAAAGATATTAATTACCATTACTTCCCTAATCTTTAATGAAATTTATTAATACTATAGGTCAATCGATTCGTCCCGAACCAAGGAATCTTTTATATTCTTGTATCAACTTTGAATTATGTGAATGAACAAAATTTGACTATAAAAAACTGATTTTTAAAATATTATAAAGTGTTGAAAGAAACTTTTTAATCGAAGAACGTTTAATTAAATGAATTCAAACATTTTAATTCATGTTACCATTACAAAGCTTTCTCTATGAGGAAGCAATTGTTATTTCATGAGCCATTGCAGATTTTTGAACGTTCAATGGCTCAAATGAAAAATAAAATCAAAAAGATCATTTTTGCAGAATGTATTTGTGAATTCTAGAAGTTAAAAATATTTTAAAACTTAAAAATATATCCCAAAATTGATAAAATACTTCTAATCTTCCTAAAAGCTTCGAAAAGTCACAAATATCTTTTAAACTGATCAGAATTTTTCCCAAAATTCGAAATTATTTGAAATTTTCATTTTGCATTAAAAATTAGATTTTCCCTCAAATAGAGGATTTTTTAATCAAACTACGAGCACGATTGAGGAACCTAGTACTATATCAAATTTTTAATTGGAAATATTCATTATAATAATTTTGATTTTTGAAATTTGAAACTGGTGCACAAATTGTATCAGATTGTCCAAGCTAAAACTATTATAAACTCTCTGAATCACATAACTATCAGCAGAAAGTAGTTTAATAGTGTCAGAGATGGAATTTACAATACACCAGTTGTCGTCTCCAGCAGCCTCACTGTACAGATATGTAATGAAACACAGGAAGAAATAAAATTTTACGATATCCTCCTATTATAAAATATCTGTTATTGCGAAACACATTTTTTATTTATTGCTTTCGAAAATCAGAAAAATGTCTTTCAGGCTAAATTGCAACAATAAAAAATTTAACTCATTTTAATTTACAAATGTACTGCTATTATGTATAGAGCACACTGAAAAAATTTGTTGTTGCCATTTGTGTAACCAAATTTTCTTGTTAGGGGCCATGAATAAATTATGTAACATATTTTTTGGACATTTCTTACCCCTTGTCATATTAAATATTATTGAGATACTACTCGAGACAGCGATTGTAAATCTTGAAAATAGAAGAATTTGTTATTGCAAATATGGAAAAAATTACTTTTAAATCAAAGAAACGTTCAAAAGTATATATTTGAAAAATATATCGTAAAAATTAAATAATTTTCA
Source organism: Andricus grossulariae (assembly GCA_011634705.1). Lineage (NCBI taxonomy): Eukaryota > Metazoa > Arthropoda > Insecta > Hymenoptera > Cynipidae > Andricus > Andricus grossulariae. Next base: position 158,473,858 of record JAABKJ010007545.1, read on the forward strand.
ATCTTATATTTTGAAAATTCAAGAATTTTCAATTCTAACTGTTCGAAACTGTCGATATTTGAATTGCTAATCTGGAAAATTAAACATTTTTTAAATATACATATAAGTTTAAAGTTTTACAATTAACAATTCTGTAATTGTGATGATTCGCATTTGGAATTCCTTCAATTTGGAAGATTTGGAATTCAGGAATGTTGACTTTTATTTTTAATATCGTCAATATTTAAGAATTTGGATTCATACATACTGTTAATTAAAATTTTATATTATATAATTTTCAACTGTAAACATTTCAAATAATTACATCTTCAATTGCAAGTCTTGAAAATTGAAGAATTTTTTTATGGTAAATCTTCGAAATTAAAATATATTTTAGAAGCTTTCGAAATTACATTACATGAAAATATAAATCTTCAAAATTATATAATTTTCAATTCTATAATTTTAAAATTCAAGGATTTTCAATTCTAACTGTACAAAACTGTCGAGATTTGAATTGCTAATCTTGAAAATTAAATACTTTGTAATTTTTAAAATATACATACAATTTTTAAGTTTTACAATTAAAAATTCTGTAATTCTGATGATTCGCAATTGAAATTTCGTCAATTTGGAAGATTTGAAATTTAAAAATGTTGAATTTTATCTTTAAAATCATCCCAAATTAAGAATTTTGATTTATACATCTTGACTATTCAAAATTATATCATTTTAAACTGTCAATATTTCAAATAATTAAATCTTCAATTTCAAATCTTAAAAATTGGAGAATTTTTTATGGTAAATCTTCAAAATTGAATAATTTTCAATTCTATATTTTCAAAATTCAAGAATTTTTAATTCTAACTGTTTTACAATTAGAAATTCTGTAATTCTGATGATTCGCATTTAAAATAACTTCAATTTGGAAGATTTGGAATTCAAAAATGTATTCAATAATAATTCATTTTATGAAAATAAAGCAATTTTAAATTATAAAAAATAAATACCAAAAAAATTAATAATTTTAATTTTACCGCTTAAATCATCTGAATTCAAGAATTTTGATTTATACATCTTGAAAATTGAAATGGAGTATTATATCATTTTAGACTGTAAATATTCCAAATAATTAAATCTTCAATTGCAAATCTCAAAAATTAAAGAATTTTTTATGGTAGATTTTCAACATTGAAATATATTTTAAAAACGTTCGACATTACATTGCTTTAAAATATAAATCTTCAAAATAAAATAATTTTCAATTGTATATTTTCAAAATTTAAGAATTTTCAATTTCAACTCTTCAAAACTGTGAAAATTTTAATTGCTAATCTTGAAAATTAAACACTTTTTAATTTTGAAAATATACATACAATTTTTAAGTTTCACAATTAAAAATTATGTAATTCTGATGACTCGCATTTGAAATTTAAAAATGTTGAATTTTATCTTTAAAATTATCCAAATTCAAGAATTTCGATTTATACATCTCGAAAATTAAAATTCAGAATTATATCATTTTGAACTGTAAATATTCAAAATAATTAAATCTCAATTGGAAAGCTTGAAAATTGAAGAATTTTTCATGGTAAATCTTCAGAATTGAAATACATTTTAAAAACGTTCAAAATTACATTACTTTAAAATATAAATCTTCAGAACAAAATAATTTTTAATTCTATATTTTCCAAATTTAAGAATTTTCAATTTCAACTGTTCAAAACTGTAAAAATTTGAATTGCTAATCTTGAAAATTAAACACTTTTTAATTTTGAAAATATACATACAATTTTCAAGTTTCACAATTAAAAATTACGTAATTCTGATGATTCGCATTTAAAATTTCGTCAATTTGGAAGATTTGAAATTTAAAAATGTTGAATTTTATCTTTAAAATCATCCAAAATCAAGATTTTTGATTTATACATCTTGCAAATTGCAAATGAAAATAATTCCATTTTAAACTGTAAATATTCCAAGTAATCAAATCTTCAATTTCAAATCTTAAAAATTGAAGAATTTTTCATGGTAAATCTTCAAAATTGAAATACATTTCAAAAACGTTTAAAATTACATTACTTTAAAACATAAATCTTCAAAATTGAATTATTTTCAATTCTTTATTTTCAAAATTCAAGAATTTTCCATACCAACTGTTTTTCAATTAAAAATTCTGTAATTATGATGATTCGCATTTGAAATTTCTTCAATTTGGAAGATTTGGAATTGAAAAATCTTGACTTTTATCTTTAAAATCATCCACATTCAAGAATTTTGATTTATGCATATTGAAAATTGAAATTGAGAATTATATCATTTTAAACTGTAAATATTACAGATAATTAAATCTTCAATTGCGAATCTCAAGAATTGAAGAATTTTTTATGGTAGATTTCAAAATTGAAATATATTTTGAAAAATGTTCAAAATTACATTGCTTCAATATATATAAATTTTCAGAATCAAATAATTTTCAATTCTATATTTTCCAAATTAAATAATTTTCAATTCTACCTGTTTTACAATTTAAAAATTCTGTAACTGTGATGATTCGCATTTGAAATTTCTTCAATTTGGAAGATTTGAAATTTTAAAATGTTGACTTTTATCTCTATAATCATCATAATTTAAGAATTTTGATCCATACATCTCAAAAATTGAAATTGAAAATTGTATAATTTCAAACTGTAAAAATTCCAAATAATTAAATCTTCAATTGGAAATCTTAAAAATTGAAGAATTTTTCATGGTAAATCTTCAAAATTTGAATATATATTTTAAAAACCTTCACAATTGCATTACTTTAGATTATATAAATATTCAAAATTAAATAATTGTTAATTCTATGTTTTCAAAATTAAACAATTTTGAAGATTTCCAATTGAGATTATTGGAAATCTTAAAAATTGAAGACTTTTTTATGGTAAATCTTCAAAATTTGAATATATATTTTAAAAACCTTCCAAATTGCATTACTTTTAAATATAAATGTTCATAATTAAATAATTTTCAATTCTATATTTTCTAAATTCAAGAATTTTCAATTCTAACTGTTTTACAATTTAAAAATCTGTAATTCTGATAATTCGTACTTGAAATTTCTTCCATTTTTGAAGATTCTGAATTGAAAAATGTTGACTTCTCTCTTTAAAATCGTCCAAATTCAAGAATTTGGATTCATACATCTTGTAAATTGAAATTGAAAATTATATAATTTTATACTGTTAACATTCCAATTAATTAAATCTTCAACTGCATATCTTAAAAATTGAAATATATATATAC
>JAABKJ010007545.1:158477134-158670087 GCA_011634705.1 Andricus grossulariae
ATTTTAAAAACCTTCCAAATTGCATTACTTTTAAATGTAAATCTTCAAAATTGAATAATTTTTCATTCTGACTGTTTTACAATTAAAAATTCTGTAATTCTGATGATTCGTATTTGAAATTTCTTTAATTTGAAAGATTTGGAACTTAAAAATGTTGACTTTTATCTCTATAATCATCATAATATAAGAATTTTTATTCATACATCTTAAAAATTGAAATTAAAAATGGTATAATTTTAAACTGTAAATATTCCAAATAATTAAATCTCAATTGGAAATCTTGAAAATTTAAGAATTTTTCATGGTAAATCTTCAAAATTGAAATATATTTTAAAAACGTTCAAAATTACATTACTTTAAAATATAAATGTTCATAATTAAATAATTTTCAATTCTATATTTTCCAAATTCAAGAAAATTTTTGTTGCAAATTGTCTTTTTGGTTTAAAAATTCATCTTTTTTTGGTTAAAGGTTAATCTTATTTTATCGAATAATTCAACTATTGAAAATTAATCTATCTTGGTGGAAAATTGAAGAAAAAAAAAATGGTAAATTTAATTTTTTGAATATTCATTTTTTGCGCTTTTTCCCCTCGTTTGAGAGAATTTTTGGCTGCAAAGTCTGCGAATAATTTCAAAACAAATTATGCAAAATTTATATTAATAAAAAATTTTTAAATATTTTTGTTTTTTAATTAAATTAATTTGAATCTCAGAAGTTTTTCAATGAAATTTCATAATAGTTTTAGGAATATGAGTTTGGAGAAGGAACGTGAGTCTAAAAGTTTAGTAAGCACGGAATCGAGTTAATTCGCTGATAACTAATTTTTCGCGGCTTCATAATCTGAGAGAATATGAATCTTCTAAGAAACAACTTCAAGAAAAAAAATATCCACTTTACCCAGCACGTTTTTCGACCTACACACAAATTTACGATAGAAATTAATCAATTCTGAGAAAAAAAAATACGTCTATGGACTAAATGAATTTTAATGTTCAGAAGCAATTTTGAAAAGAAAAAATGTTAAGTTGAATGCACTCTAATTTAATCTACTTTGAATAGATTTCGATGCCATTGCCTATTTGATTATACAGGATCTCTATTCGAATACTGGACAAAAATTCCTTGACAATTCCAGGTTTTTTCCAGGTATCATTTAAAATTCCGGGATGATAAAAGTTCTGAATAATAAAATTCCCTAATAATAAAATTACCAAATAATAAAATTCCCGAACAGCTTATAATTAAATATTATTAAATTTGAAAATTCCCGAATGATAAAAGTCCCGACTCTGTAAGATTTCCGAATTGAAAAATTCCCGATTAATAGAATTTCAGAATAATAAAACTTCTGAATAATAAAATTCACGAATAATTAAATTTCCTATTCATAAAATTCCAGAATAATTGAATTTTCGATTTATAAAATTCCAGAATAATTAAATTTCCTATTCATAAAATTCCCGAATAATAATATTCCCGAAAAGTTTATAATATTACCGAATTTGAAAAATCCGAATAATATAATAAAATTCCAATATTCCCAAATTGGAAAATTCCCGAATTATAAAATTTCTGAATAATAAAATTCCCGAATCCTTAAATTCCCAAATTGGAAAATTCGCGATTAATAAAATTCTGGAATAAGAAAGTTTCTGAATAATAAAATTCCCGAGTTGGAAAATCCCTGAATAATAAAATTGCCGAATCATAAAATTCCCGAATTGGAAAATTCTCGAATTATAAAATTCCCGAATAATAAAAATCCCAAATCATAAAATTCCTGATTTATGAAATTCTCGAGTTGGAAAATTCCCGATTAATAAAATTTACGAATAATAAAATTTCTGAATAATAAAATTCCCGAATTGGAAAATCCCTGAATAATAAAATTGCCGAATCATAAAATTCCCGAATTGGAAAATTCCCGAATAATAAAATTCCCGAATAATAAAATTCCCAAATCATAAAATTCCTGATTTATGAAATTCTCGAGTTGGAAAATTCCCGATTAATAAAATTCCCGGCACTGTGAAATTCCCAAATTGGAAAATTCCCGTATTAGAAAATTCCCGAATAATAAAATTCTTGAACAGTTTATAATATTACCGAATTGGAAAATTCCCGATTAATAAAATTCCCAAATCATAAAATTCCTGATTTATGAAATTCTCGAATTGGAAAATTCCCGATTATTAATATTTCCCAATAATAAAATTTCTGAATAATAAAATTCCCGAATAAAAAATTTCCGATTCATAAAATTCCCGAATTTGAAAAATCCCGAACAATAAAATTTCCAGCACTGTAAAATTCCCAAATTAGAAAATTCCCGACTAATAAAATTCTTAAACAGATTATAATATTACCTAATTTGAAAATTTCCTGATAATAAAATTCCCAACAATGCAAAATTCCGGAATTTGAAAATTCTTGATTAATAAAATTTCCGAATAATAAAATTTCTGAATTTGAAAATTCCCGAATAATAAAATTCCCGACACTGTAAAATTCCCGAATAATGAAATTCTCAAATAATAAAATTCCATAATTGGAAAACTCCCAATTAATAAAATTCCCGAACAGTTTATAATATTACCGAATTGAAAAATTCCCGAATAATTAAATTCCCGACTGAAAATTGCAAATTACAAAAATCCGAACCATGATTGAAAAAAAAATTTTATCCAGAAATATATTTTTTTCAATTTTTGCTATTTTTAATTCAAACAATAATATTAGAAACTTTAAATATAAAAAATAATTTTTTTTATAAAATATTTAATTATTGCAGTTTTAATAAATCAATAAGATTTATAAAAAAACATTTAATTGGTTAATTTCGGAAATTTACTAGTTCGGATATTTTATAACTCGGCAATTTTTCGTCAGAAATTTTATTATTCGGCAATTTTTCAATTCGGTAATTTTATAAACTGTTCGGGAATTTTATAAACGGAATTTTATTTTTCGAGATTTTTCAGTCGTCCCACAATTTTGCGACTTTGTTATAAATAATATTTTTCCACTTTCCAAAGATTCAATTAATAAGTTTAATTGATAAAGCTTTCAAAATTAATATAACAAAATATTCTTAAATATATTAGGACCATCGATTAATTTAATAATTAAATAATACTAAAAACCTAATTAATCATTTCTTGAACTTGTCCTCCAAAGTTCATGAATTTGAACAATAATGCAAATTTAATTTTATATATATATTTTTTTTTCACTTAAAATTCAGTCCATATTAGGTAAAATTAATGAGGATACTGTATTAAAATTAATTTAAACCACTTCAAATTCCTAATTTTTCAATTAAAAATATTACATTTTCATCATTCAATATTCATTAAAAAAAATTTTAATTCAATATTTTATTTTAAACTTTTACAAATAAAAAATCATTGTTATTCAATTTTATATTGCAATTTGAAAAAATAACCACACAATTATGATAATTTTAAACTGCAGCCTACTATATCTATTTTTTATCGAGTCAATGAACGGACTCGAAACCTTTTAAATTAATTTAAATTAGTCGTGAAATTGCTCTTCTCTTTCAATTATAAATTATAAAGGCTCGCCAAGATTCTTGCCCTTAATAAATTACAAATGATTACTTCTCAGAAATGATTTCTGGCCATTTTTATTCGTGGTGATTTTTTACTTTTTAAAATCAAAGACATTTACATTTTCACCTCTTTTCTGCAGTTTACCAATCCCCTGGCCAAACTTCAGACAAATGCGAGTACTCACAATAAAGTCGGATGCAAAAAAATAAATCATTTTTTTTTTAAATAAAAATGATTTTTAGAGGTGGTGCAAGCCCCATGAAATTTAACACGTATTTCCCATAAGAAAAAAGACGTTTTTGTACATCTTATTCAAAGTCGTCAATATTGGCTGAATTAAATTGAAACTCAACATTTCTCTTCACAATTAGCTATAGAATACCAATGAATAATTATTTTTTAAATATCACCCCCATAAGCCTGTTTTATAGGGTCCCAAAAAAACCCCATAAGTGAAAAAATGTTTTTTCGCGCTAATTATGACTTTTTTGCGTTTTTTAAATTCAAATTGTTTCTGATAGATGAAACACTACTTTATAATGATAATGAGATGTTTAAATAAATTGTTTAAACAATTTATTATTATTGTTAATAATTGTCTCTTAGAATAATGCTAGAAAATTGCAGTTTTTCAAAAATTTCCCACTTTTTATCCAAATTCTAATCAGAGTGAGTTAAATCATTAATTCAAGTTGACCAAATTAATTTTTTAAACAATTAATTATTATTGTTAATAATATTCTCTTAGAATAATGCTAGAAAATTGCAGTTTTTCAAAAATTTCCCACTTTTCATCCAATTTCTAATCAGAGTGAGTTAAAGAATTAATTCAAGTTAACCAAATTAATTGTTTAAACAATTAATTATTATTGTTGATATAATATTTAATTTAAATGTTAGAAAGTTGCGGTTTTTCTGAAATTTACAACTAATTGTCTACTTTTCACTCAGGGTGAGTTAATAATTAAATCACTCTAGCAAAAATAATTCTTTAAACAAATTATTATTGTTTATAACTATCTTCTTCATTAATGCTAGATAGTTGCGGTTTCTTCTGAAATATTTATCTTTTTACCCACTTTTTACTTAATAAAGTAATAAATAACGCAAATTAACAAACATAGTTGTTTAAACAATTTATTATTATTTTTAATAATATTTTCTTTGCTTAATGGTAGAAAGTTGCGGTTTTTTCTGAATTCTTAAACTTTTTGTCCACTTTTTTAATTAGCGAGGTAATAATAAATGCAAGTTAATAAACATGATTATTTAAACAATTGATTATTGTTTATGACTACCTTTTTTTAGAGTAATGCTACAAAATTTCTTTTTTTCTGAAATCTTTAGTTTTGCTTTGACTCGTAAATTTTTTTTTTTATTACAACAAGTTTATTTATTATTTGTTCATAACTAAAAAGGTAAAGCGAAGTTAAACATTGCAGAAAAAACCGCAACTTTCTAGCACTCATCTAAGAAAAGATAGTTATAAACAATAATAAATTGTTTAAACAACCATTTTTGTTAACTTGGATTAATTATTACCTCACTAAGTGAAAAGCGAACAAAAAGTTGAAATTTTTAGAAAAAGCCGGAACTATCTGGCATTAATATAGATAAAGATAGTTATTAACAATAATAATTTGTTTAAACAATTATTTTTGCTCAATTCAATCGATTATTACGTCACTCGAAGTGAAAAATAAATAAAAAGTTCAAAATTTCATTAAAAAACCGCAACTATCTAGTATTAATATAGAAGAAGATAGCTATAAACAATAATAATTTGTTTAAACAATTATTTAAGCTAAACTAAAATAAATATCAACTCACTACAAACAAAAAGTAGACAAAAAAAGAAAATTTCAGAGAAAACAGCAATTTAAAGCATTATTCAAAGATAATATTATTAATAATAATAATAAATTGTTTGAACAATTATTCTTGATAACATTAATGAACTATTACCTAACTCTATTTGAAAATTAGACAAAAAGTGGAAAATTTTTTTAAAAACCTTGTTTTTCTATCTCTAGTCTAGAAGAAAAATGCTAAGAAAATAATAAATTGTTTAAACAATTTATGTAAACTAGAAGCAATCTGTATTAACTAATATGAGTATAAAGTAGTATTTCATGTATTGGAAAAAATTTTCATTTGAGAAACCTCGAAAAAGTCATAATTAGCCCCAAAAACTTGCAAAACTAATTTTTTCACTTATGGGGTTTTTTTGGGACCCTATAAAACAAACTCATGGGGGGTGATATTTAAAAACTAATATTTTATTTGTAGCCTGTGGCTAATTGCGAAGACAAATGTTAAGTTTTAACTCGATTCAGATAATATTGACGATTCCGAATATAATTTACAAAAACATATTTTTTTCTTATGGGAAATACGAGTTAAACTTCATGGGGCTTGCGCCACCTCTAAATATCATTTTTTGTTAAAAAAAACGAAAAGAGATTTATTTTTATGTGGATTTGAACAAATTTCCGGGTGACCTAACCTAAATGGACCAGCCTAACAAGAAAACCAGTGTGTGGCAGTGGGGCCACATGGCAAAAGTGAAACTTTGATGGATTAACTTTGAAATTTTTCGTAAGGAATCATCATGAGTTTTGAGGCGATCGCAGAGTAAGAGAGTGCAGAAAGAGAGAGAGAGAGAGAGAGAGAGAGAGAGCATATACAGGCTTTGGTTATTGTTGCAATAGTGGGGATATCAAAGAGGAATCTTAAGAGCAATTGCGAATCGCCACACAAAAGGGAGACGCGAATAGAGAGAGAATGTATAGTATAGAGAGTATACTTGTAAGAGAGAGAGAGAGAGAGACAGAGAGATATCCGTTCGCTTGGTCGCTCGTTTTTTTCAATTCACTCTCAAAAGAAGTTTCATTCCAAAAAACCAGTGTGTGGCAGTGGGGCCATACGGTAGAAGTAAAACTTTGACGGACTAACTTTGAAATTTGTCGTGATGAATCATTATGAGATTTGAGGAGATCGCATAGTAAGAGAGAGAGAATATACAGGCTTTGGTCAGTGTTGCCGTAGTGGGGATATCGATGAGGAATCTTGAGGGCAATTGCGAATCGCCGCACAAAAGGGAGACGCGAATAGAGAGAGAGAAGGTATAGTATAGAAAGTATACTTGTAAGAGAGAGACAGAGATATCCGTTCGCTTAGTGGCTCGTTTTTTTCAATTCACTCTCGTCTCAAAAGAAGTTTCACTTCAAAAAAAACCAGTGTGTAGCAGTGGGGTCAGACGGCCCCACTGCCATAATTATGCATTTTGAGGAGATCGCATGGTGAGAGAGTGCAGAGAGAGCGTATACATTCTTTGGTTATCGTGGCAGTAGTAGGGATGTCTAAGATGTTAATTATATTTGAGTCTCATACCTTTTCCTCGAATGCCTTTAATTCGTCCAGCAAGTCTTTCTCTAAAAGCGTGTGCTTTAAAGAATCCACATCCCTTTTCAAAATTTCGATTTCTCTCGCATTTTCGACTACCCATTTCACTTTCCAAATTTCGAATTCTTTCGTATTTTCGACCACATATTTCACTTTCCAAACTTCGATTCCAAAACAAATCAGGGCCAGTGCCAGTGCCAAGATGCTCAATAACGTATGTTTTCTCACTCGAAATCTTTTTTTATTAAATCCTTGTTCCAGATCCGAATTTGATAAACTCAAGTTCTCTCTAGAAAAACTCAGAAACGATCGAGTTTCTTCTCTTCCAGCATCTTTTTGCCCCTTTTGATTCTGAGGTTTCTGCTTCATTCGGCCTACATTTTTTTGCCCATCAGGCAAAACAGAAGTCATCTTACGAGAGCTGCAAGAAATCAAAATGGTCCTCTAATTTAGAAATCAATTTAATTTTACAGCCAACCATCAAAAATTCATTTTTAATTTATAAATTATTTATCCGAAGGGGAACTTTTCTTCGGAAAAGGGGGATTTTTTTTAAAGACAGGGGCAATTTTTTAGTGGAAAATATGGGAGGAGAAATGTGGAGAAATTAGTGGAGGGGGAAGTGAGGGGATTTTACTGGAGAAGTAGGGGATTTGAGGAGAGGGGATGTGGAGGAAGTGAAAGCAAATTAGGGGAAGGGAAATTATGAGAAATGAGGGGAGAGGAAGTAGGAGAAGTGACTCGGAATGAGCGGTGGGGAAGTGGAAAAATTAGGGGGAAATAAGGGAAGGGGAAGTAGGAGAAGTAGTGGAAATAAGGGTAGGGAAGAAGGAAAAGTGGAGGCAAATGAGAAGAGGAGAAGTAAAGAGAAATGAGGAAGTAGAAGTAGGAAAGTGAGGGGAGGAGAACTAGGAGAATTAAGGGTGAAGGAAGTAGGACTAAATAAGGGGAGAGGAAGTAGAGAAAACGAATCGAAATGAGGCCTCCCCTCATTTTTATTATAGAATTTTCTAAGTGGGAGCATTGGGCGGAATAAGGGGAGGGGGTGTAATAGAAGCGGTGGAAATAGGGGGAGGGCAATTAAGAGAACTGAGGGTAGGAGTAAGTAGGAGAAAATAATGGGAGAGGAAGTACAGGAAATGAATGGAAATGAGGGGAGGGAAAGTGGGAGAAGAAGTGGTAATAAAAGGAGGGAAGGAGAAGAAGTGGGGGCAAATGAGAAGAGGAGAAGTAAAGAGAAATGAGGAAGCAGAAGTAGGGAAGTGAGTGGAGGGAATCTAGGAGAACTAAGGGTGAAGGAAGTAGGAGAAAATAAGGGGAGAGGAAGTGGAGGAAACGAATGGAAATGAGGGGAGGGAAAGTGGGAGAATTGGGGGGTAAGGGGAGGGGGTATAGTAGAAGCGGTGGAAATAAGGGGAGGGCAATCAAGAGAACTGAGGGTAGGAGTGAGTAGGAGAAAATAATGGGAGAGGAAGTACAAGATATGAGTCGAAATGAGGGGAGGGAAAGTGGGAGTAGTAGTGTAAATAAGGGGAGGGAAGTAGGAAAAGTGGGGGCAAATGAAAAGAGGAGAAGTAAAGAGAAATGAGGAAGCAGAGGTAGGGAAGTGAGGGGAGGGGAACTTGGAGAACTAAGGGCGAAGGAAGTAGAAGAAAATAAGGGAAGAGGAAGTAGAGGAAGGCAAATGAAAAGTGGAGAAGTAAAGAGAAATGAGGAAGTAGAAGTAGGGAAGTGAGGGGAGGGGAACTAGGTGAACTAAAAGTAAAGGAAGTAGAAGAAAATAAGGGAAGAGGAAGTAGAGGAAACGAATGGAAATGAGGGGAGGGAAAGTAGCAGAATTTGTGGGAAATAAGGGGAGGGGAAGTAGTAGAAGCGGTGGAAATAAGGGGAGGGGAATTAAAAGAACTGAGGGAAGGAGTAAGTAGGAAAAAATGATGGGAGAGGAAGTACAGGGAATCAGTGGAAATGAGGGGAGGGAAAGTGGAAGAGGTGGGGATGAGGGGAGGGGAAGTAGTAGAAGCGGTAAAAGTAAGGGGAAGGGAACTAGAAGAACTAAGGGTAGGGGGAGTAGGAGAAGAAGAAGTGAGAAGAGGGGAAGTAGATGAGATAGAAGTTAGGGAAGGGAGAGGAAGCAAAGGTTAAAGTGTGGAGGCGGAAAAAGGGGAGGAAAAATAGTGGGATTGAGGGGAAATGAGGAGAAGGGGTGTATGTGAAGTAGGAAAAATAAGGGGGAACATGGGGAGGCAAATTAGGAGAAATTAGGTGTGTAGGGGAGAGGAAGTGATGGTTGGGGAAAGGTAGTAGGGGGAGGGGAGTTTGAGTTGGGGAAGTGGGGAGAGGGAGAAGTAGAGGAGGAAGAGGATGGTGGTGATGGAGCAAAGGTTAAAGTGAGGGGGGGAGGAGTTGGGGAATATAGGGGAAGGGAAAGTTGGGGTGGGGGGGTTAGCGACTTAATTAATTCTTGGGTTAAAAATTCAATAATTTGGCAGAAAATTTAACTATTTGGTACAAAATGCACATTTTTAGTAGAAAATTATTTTTTTCTTATTATTTCAACTGTTTTTGATTCAAAATTAATTTTTTTTTAAACGAAAAATTAATTCAAAAAAGTTTTTTAATCAATTTGGTTTAGTTGAAGATTTAGGTATTTTGTTGTAAATTCGTCTTTTTTTACTTAATTTAAATTTTTTTTTGATGAAATATCAACTATTACATTTTTATTTGAAAATTTATCTTTTCAAGTTGAAAATTCAACTCCTTGGTTGAAAGTTGAACTACATTCCTAAATAATTATTTTTTTTGTTGAAAATTCATAATTTTTGTTGAAAATTGTTTTTTTTTTTATGCTAAAATTAAGTTTTTCAACTGAAAATTTAACTATTTGGTTGAAAATTGATGTATTTTGATTGAAATTCTTCCCTTTGGTGGAAAACAATTTTTTTTATTAAAAATCATATTTTCAAGTGGAAAACTAAACTTTTTTGTAAATAATTCATCTTCTTGGTTTCAAAATTCACCAATTTTGTTGAAAATTTATTTATTTTTTGTAAATTTGTTTCTTTTTTTTTTGGTAGGAAATTAATCTTCTTCGAAGAAATTCTTCTTTGTTGTTAAAAATTATTAATTATTAGGTTACAATTTTTTTTAATTCACCTCTTTGATTGAAAATTTAACTTTTCTGTTGAAATTTTGTTGTTAAAAATTAATTTTTTTATCTGAAAATTTAACGATTCCATTTTTGGTTAGAAATGTATTCTTTATGAGTTGAAAATTCGTCTTTTTGATTAGAAAATTAATTTTGTTTATTGAAATTTCGTCTTTTTGGTGGATTTCAACTGTTTGAAAATTCTTTTTTTTTATGAAAATTAATTTTTTTCAAGCAAAAATTTAACGATTCCATTTTTGGTTAACAAAATATATTTTTCAGTTGAAAATTGAACTTTTTCTTTTAAAATTCTTCTTTCATGATTAAAAATTTATTTATATGTCTGAGGATTCAAATATTTCGTTAAAAATTAGTTTTTTCGTTTAACTAAGCTTGTTCAAAATTCTTGTTTTGATAGAAAATTATTTTGTAATATTTGAAAATCAATTGAAAATTCGTTTCTCTTTTTGGCTAAGGATTAATTTTTCTAAACTGAAAATTTAACAATGTTGTTGAAAATGAACTTTTTTGTCGAGAATCAAGTTTTCTGTTGAAAACCCATATTCTCGGGTTGAAAATTCAACTGGTTTGTAAAAAATTTGTCTCTTTGGTTCGAGAATTCAACAATTTGGCATAAAATTAAAATTATTATTATAATTCTTCAAAAATTAATCGCAGCTTCAAAAACAAGGGGAAAAATTCTCAAATATGGGGATATGAGGGGATTTTGAGAAAAATATGGAAAAAAGGGGAATAAAAAATAAAATATTATAAAAGGATCGAAAAAAAAAACAGAAAAAAAAGCGAGCAAAAATTTCCGGTTCCTCTGGTCCCGGTGCAATTTATTGCCACGTGGATTTTACGACGCGTTGCCGGATGATTAACAAAACAAGATTGAAAGTAAATAAAAATTCGAAAACGAAAACTTTCCCATGTGAAAAAAGATTTAGATAGCAGATTTTACAATAGCCCAGATAACTCGAAAAAATGTAAATACCTCTGTAAATACACTTATCTATTTTTATGGGGTTTTACTCAGTAATCATCCAGAATCAAGATATCAAATAGACACTTTTCATAGAAGTTTCTTTTGTCCCTTTGTCAAGATTCCGAGAGGGCTTGATAATTTACGTTTTTTTTTTTTTGAAAAAAATTTATATTTAGGTGAACCCCATGAAGTTTAACTCGTTTTTCCCATAAGAAAAAAGGACATTTTTGTAAATTTTATTCAGAATCTTAAATAATCAGTGATTCGAGTTGAAACTCAACATTTCTCTTCACAATTAGCTATAGAATATTAATGAAAAATTATTTTTTATATATCACCCCCATAAGTTTGTTTTATAGGAACCCAAAAAACCCCATAAGTGAAAATTTGGGTTTTTGGCGCTAATTATGATTTTTTTTTGCTTTTTTTCAAATACAAATTGTTTCGAACATGAAATACTACTACATAGTGATAATTAAATGTTTACATACATTGTTTAAACAATTTGGTATTATTTATAATAATATTCTCTTAGAATAATTCTGAAAAGTTGAAGTTTGTTTTCAAATGTTCCACTTTTTGTGAATTTTTCAATTCGAGTGAGTAATAAATAAAGTTCACAAAAATAATTGTTCACACAATTTATTATTTATTTAATAATCTCTTTGAATAATGTTATAAAGTTGTGCATTTTTCTTTAAATTTCCATAGAAGGGACTGAAAAATCCCGAAAAAAATGCACTTAGTAAGGTAATAATTAATGAAATTTAATGAACATAATTGTTTAAACAATTTATTATTTTTATAACTATCTTCCCTTAGAGTAATGCTAGAAAGTTGCCGGTTTTTCTGAAATTTTCAGCTGTTCTATTTATTTAGAAACAAATAATAAATAGTAATATTAATTCAAACAAAAAAGCTCTCAATAATTGATGGTAAGTAATTTTCTCCATTGTTTATTTATTATTTGTTCATAACTAAACGTCAAAGAAAAGTTTCTCTTCTACAATTTCAGAAAAAAATGCAACATTTTAGCATTTACCTAATAAAAGATAAATATAAACAATAATAAATTATTTAAACAATTATAATTGTTGACTTGCATTAATTATTACCTCACTAAGTGAAAAGTTGACAAAAAGTGGAAAATTTCAGAGAAAACCGCAACTCTCTAGAATCGCTATAGGAGGAAGATAGTTATAAATAATAATTTGTTTAAAAAAATATGTTTCTTGAATTTCATTAATCCTTACATACCTCTATGTGAAAAATAGAGAAAAACTTGAATATTTCAGAAAAAATCGCAACTTTCTAGCATAACTATAGAAGAAGATATAAACAATAACAATTTGTTTAAACAATTATGTTTTTTGAATTTAATTAATTTTTAACTCGCTCTAAGTAAAAAGTACACCAAAAGTGGAATATTTCAGAAAAAACCGCAACTTTCTACCATTATTCATAAATAATATTATTTAAAATAATAATAAATTGTTTAAAAAATTATATTTGTGAACTTAAATTGATTATTACCTCATTCCAAATGAAAAGTGGACAAAAAGTAGAAATTTTAGGAAAAAACTGCAACTTTCTAGTATTATTCTGAGAGAATATTATTATAAACAATAATAAATTGTTTAAACATTCATTTTTGTTAAATGTAATTTATTTTTTTCTCGATTTAACTTAAAAATTGAAAATAAATTGAAAAATTCTGAAAAACCGCAACTATCTAGCATTACCATAGGCGAAGAAAGTTATAAACAAAAGTATATTTTTCAAACAATTTTGTTTGTCAAATTACATGAATTATTATTACGCTCTATGAGAAATAAGACCAAAAAGTTGAAAATTTAGGACAAAAACTGCAAATTTTTAGCATTATTTTAAGTGAATATTATTATAAATAACAATTAATTGTTTAAAGAATTATTAATGTTAAATTTAATTGATTATTGCCTTAATTTGAGTGAAAAATTGAAAAAAAGTTGAAAATACGAAAAAAATCGCGACTTTCTAACTCTATTCGAAGACAAAATGGTTCAAAACAATAATAAATTGTTTAAACAATCAAATAAATAATCATACAATAAATAATTAAATTTTCAACGAAATAGTTGAGTTTTTAGCCAAATTTTTGAATTTTTAACCACATTGTCTAATCTCCAAACCAAAAATATTAAACTTTATCCAAAAAAATTTCATTTTCAATAAAATAATTGAATTTTTGAGAAGACAGATGAATTTTTAACAAAAAAGTTAATTTTTAACCAAAAAGAAGAAATTTTTTGTCCAAATAGACGAATGTTTAACAAAATAGTGAGTTTGAAAATAGTGAAACCAAAATGATGAATTTTCAACCAAGAAAATTAATTTTCCACGAAAAAGATCGAATTTTTAACAAAATAATTGAATTTTCCAACAAATACTTAAATTCTTAACCAAAAATGGAAAAATTAAATTTTCAACAAACAAATTTAATTCCCAACTAAAAAGACGAATTTTCTACAAAATATCTGAATTTTTAACCCGCAAATATTAATTTTGTACTAAAAATACGAATTTTTAACCAAAAAGATGAATTTTTAAACAAAAATGATGAATTTTCAACAAAAAAGTGATTTTTGATCAAAGTGGTTCAACTTTCAACCAAGTAATTGAATTAGAAAAAAAAAGAAAGATTAACAAAAAAATTGAACAAAAATTTCTCACTATTGGGCAAGTCAATTGAAAATTTTCAAATTTTTTGTGTATGGAAAATAATTTGAATAATAAACAGAGGAAAAAGAGTAAGAACAAATTTTTTGTTGAACTATAATATTTAAAAAAATGACTAAATATGCACTTTTGTTAACTTGAACCTCAAGTTGCAAAAAAACATTTTTATTTTCTTTTATTATTTTGGTTCTCATGTTTTAGAATCTGTTAAAAATAAAAAAAAATTGGGTTTGAAACTTAAAAAATATATACGTGTTTCCTTAGTTTATTAAAATGATCACGAAATAATAAGCAATAAACAAATAAATTTTTTTTGCAACTTTAGGCACAAAATTGCATTTTTTGTCATTTTTGGAAATATTATAATTCGACGAAAAAATATTTTTCTTCTTTTTTCCGTCTAAGGTCTAACTTCCATAAACTTTATCGAAAAAAAAATGCATACACAAAAATTTGAAAATTTTCAATCGACTTGCCCAATAGTGAGAATATTTTTTAATTTTTTAAAAATTTGTTTGTAATTTCAGAAAAAACTTTTCAGTGTCATTACCAAGTAATCTAATCATTTTCAGTTTTTCGATCCACGCTAACGGAGAGGCTGTATTATAAAAATTAGGACACTTTAGTATTATTAATTAATAAAATATAAATTAGAAAAAAATTGAAAATCAAACAAAAATTCTTTAATTTCTAAAAAACAATTTAGAGAGCAAAACAAATCTTAAAAAATTGAAGAAATTTCTATAGACCGAAGATTGACGAGATTTTTCAAATTAAAAATAAATAAGTCGAGGAACGACCCCTTTAAAAGCAGTCAGGTAACTTTTTCTCCAACTTCCCGAAGAAGAAGAAGCTTCCGTGATTGTTCTTTTTTTCTTTTTTATTTGAGAGGTCCTCTCTTTACTGTTTCTCACCTTTCCTCGAGTTCTTTTTGGGATCTTGGTCCTGGATCTTGATCCTAAGGACTTCTGCAAGGAGGCAAGAAGTTGGGAGTTTGAATGGTCCTCATCGCCTGGGAGTGGAGTGATGTTATAAGTTGGAAGTAATAAAACTAATCAAGTAAAACGACAAAAATAAAATATGAAAAATAAAAAAATAAAAAAATAAAAAATTCGATTTCGATCGAAGAAGAGATTGAAGAACTAACAGCACTCTCGGGTCGGAAGATTCGAGCAAACTGGTACGAACTGGTAGGATGAGCCCTGGCACACGTTCGTTGTGTTTATCAGAACGACGCGGCGCCACTATAGCGCGACTGAGTGCAAGACTGAAGAATTGAAGAATTGAAGAATTGAAGAATTGAAGATAATGATTGATAATGATCCGGGCATTCGGGAGCCTGATGAGGCGCGTGCTAGTAATCGAGGGCTCTGTTAAAGACATAATTATCTGGAAAAATTGAAACATTAGTTCTGACGGATGTCAATTTCAGGGAACACCAGGAATTACGACGCACAGTGGGACAAAACAAGTTTTTTTCTGGACAAATTAGTCTCCTCATGGCAATAGGATATACCGGGATATCCCATTCGATCCCATTTATCTTCAAAGTTGTCCCAGGGATAACCCTTCGGATATCCCGCGAGGCGGAAATTGGGATATCCCAGGATATCCCTCGGATATCAGGATATCTATGAGACACTTCTGGGATATTCAAATCCTGGATATCCTGGGAATTTACTATTCTACTTGGGACATTTTAATATCCCAGAAACGTCCCATAGATATCCCGAGGATTTAATATCCTACTTGGAACATGTGAATACCTCAGAAACGTCTCAAAGATATTCTGGATATATCTATGGGATAAATCATCGGATATCTATGAGACGGTTATTCAGGATATCTATGAGTCGTTTCTGGGATATTCAAATCCTAGATATCCTGGAAATTTACTATCCTATTTGGGACATTTAACATTTGATTGAATCCGCGAAAGTCATTTTTCACAGAAAACCAATACCTTCTCATTGAGATGAGAATGTAAAAAAATGCATACAATGTCAGTTGCATTCTATTCGATGAGACTTTTGATATTCATCAATTACATTCAATGTATAGATTTCAAGTTTCTTTTAAAAAAATTTTGTTATCTTTCAAATATTTTTTCCTAAACTGAAACTTAGTTTATGAAAATATGAAACAGTTCTTGAAAAATTAGAAACTTGGGTCTCCTTAGGACTTCGGGAAAATATTTTGTAATTTATAAGCCTTAAAACATAATCTAAGTTTTTCCTTTCATCAAAAACAAAAGGCGTAATTTTCATTTAATTTTCATAAATAATGGCTTATTTAATTCTCTGAATGATAATTTATTACTTGTAACGTTTTTATAAGAATTACTTTATTTAGGGAGTAGAAAATGCACTAAACACTGTACATTAAACTGAAAACTCTCAGATGTTTAAAACCCGGCCATATAAAAACTGCAGTCTTGGAAATCTTTGTGATATCTTTTGAGATCGTTGAAATCTTTGTAAAATTTTTAAAATTTTTCTAAAACCTTTGGCATGTTTGTGAAATCATTTAAATCTTTGTGAAATTTTTTGCAATCCTTGAAATCTTTGGAATATTTACGAAATCATTGAAGGCTTTGTGAAAAATTTTTGAAATCTTTGATTTTTTAGAGTATTAATTCTAGTCGCTATATCGTTCAATCTCCTAAATTATGTCAAGTCACATATTTTCAAAATAGATTAGAGAGGTGGAAATCGTTCTTCTCAGATATTTGTATTTCATACATCTATTTCCCCCTCCTTTATACCTTGAAAACTGGTGTCGTTCCAAAGTTTATTCACCCTCTACAATCATACATTAACCTTCAATAATGGAAAGGAAAAACATTATGAGATTTGAATCATAATTTTTTTAAACAATGCATAAAATGTTAAACTAGATAATAAAAACTGAATAATAAAACTTTGAAATTTTTTGTTTCTGAAAATGCAACTATTTTATTGGGAATTTAACTATTTGTCGAATAAGGAACTTTTTTTGCTTAAAATTTATATTTGCGAGTTGAAAACTCAGGCGTCTCATAGAAAATTGGCCTCTCTGGCTTGAAAATCAAAGAATATGGTTGAATTTTGTTTTCTATGTTGACTGAAGAATCATTTATGGCTGAAAATTTAGTTCGCTTGATAAAAATTCTTCTTTACGATTTATAAATTTATTTCCTTTGGTACAAATTTCATCTTTCTTGTTTCAAAATGCAACCCTTTGGTTAATTACTGATCTGTTTTAGTTTAGCATTCTAATATTTTGTTAAAAGTTCCTGGAAGACATTTTTTCGTAACGTCAAAGTGGAACAGATTTTGAAAACGCAGAGAACGACGTATTCACAAGAAAAGCACCTCTGGAGGCATTTTTTAATGCTCATACTTTTACGCACTCTATCTGCGTTTCAGGAAAAAAATTCCATGCGCGCGGAATATTTAAAAAAGATTAAAGAAAGAAGAGATTTATGAAAATATGAACTTAAACATATGATCATTTTGTTGTTGTTGACAATGTAACTATTTGGTGGAAAATTGGTCCTTTCGGGCTGAAGATTCAACAATTTGGTTGACAAATCACCTGTTTTGTTAAAAAGTCATCTGTTTGGATGAATTCAATTGTTTTTGATTAATGATTAAGAAATTTTTCGTTGAAAATGTATCTACTTAGTTGAAAAAACATTTTTTTTTGTTCCAACATTTATTTTTTTAGTTGAAAATTCACCTCTGGCTGAAAATTCATCTTTTTATGTAGAATATTATTCTCATGGTTGAGAATTCATCTTTTCGATTGAAAATTTAACTATTTGTTGTGAATTGATCTATTTAGTTGAAAAAGCAATATTTTTACTTGAAATATTACGAATTTAAAGCGTTTCAATTCATTATTCGTAATTACATTAATTTCTTTTCTATTTTGGCATTAAAGCCTCTATAAAGATTAGTAGAAAATTACTAATTCAAGGAGTCAAGATATTTTCTAATTAAATAGTGGCAAACTAATAGCTTGGTGAAAAGAAATTATTTAGGACTCTATACAATAATTTCAAAAAAGTTATAAAGATGGAAAATCTGAAAAATATAAAAGTTTAATAAAACGACGCGATGGTGTAACATTTTAAACTCTTTTGAAACAATAAAAAGTCAGATTGTGAAATTGTAAACGTTACAAGCCCTTTGTCCAATTCAAGCAAAATCAAGAAAAATTAGAATTTTTTACAATCTTGAAATTATAATGGATCAATATGGGCTATAATATAATTGCGCATATTCAGGGTCCTGAAGTGCTACATTTCAACAAAGTTCTGTTTCCGAGTTAAGCGAGATATGTCCTAATTCAATCATGGAAAGCAACTAATTGCTTGGTAAAAATGAATAAATGTACTTAGGATTGTATATAATAATTAAAAGAAGGTTTTAAAAATGGAAATCGTGAAAAATAGAAATGTTTCATAAAAGTACGCGATGGTGTAACATTCTTAACTCTATTGCAATAAGATGAAGGTTATATTGTGAAATTATAAACGTGACGTATCCTGCCTCAATTTAAAAACATTACATTCTAATTATTTGAACAAAGTTAAGAGAAATTAGAATATTTTAGACTCTATACATTTTGATGGATCAATGGAATCGAAATTAATTATACATATTCAGAATCTGCATGAGCTACTTTTCAACAGAGTTCTGTTGTCGATTTACAAAATTTTTTTAAATTGTATATTTTCCTTATTTTTCATCGGAAATTGCGACTATCTAGCAAACTCAGTAAAAATTATTTGCCTTGAATGATTTACAGATTGAATACATGTGTAATTGAGAGCCTAAAGAAGGTTATTTTAATTGCATAGCTTTTTTCCTTATGCAAAAGGTACTTTGAGGTGTCTCTAAATTTGTTCCTGAAATTTTCAAATTTTTGTCCACTTTGTATTCAGAATCAGGTACTCATTATTGAAAGTTGACAAAAATAATTATTTAAACAATTAATTATTGTTTATAACTCAGAGTAATGCTAGACAGTTGCGGTTTTTTTTCTTAAATCTCCAGTTTTGCTTTGATTTTTTAATTATGAACAAATAATAATCGAACATCGAAAAGAATAATTTTTTACATAGTGTTGTATTTTTCCCAAGTGAACTATTGATACTCTTTTGCCAATGTTTTAAAAATATGAATTGGAACAAAAAGGCTATCTTACAGTAGGGATAAAAACAAAGGATGGAATGAATAGGAGTAGATGGGAGGAGTATATCTGTAAGTTACTTGCAACAATTTTGTTTTGAAGTAGACTTACTGCAGTTACAAAATTGCATCCGGTACAAAGTTCACCAATCGGCACAAAATTTTGCATACCTATTCTTTGGGTTCCCGGACAGTTCGTAAGAGTAATGGGGGGCAGATAGGGGGGCACCGTCACAGTTTTTGAATGATCGGCACCAAATTTTGCACACAAATTCTTTAGGCTCCCGGTCAGGTCGTAAGAGTATGAGGGGGGGGGGGAGCGTCTAACTATTAGCGCGGGCGAAGTCCGCGAGTGACAGCTAGTAATAAAAATGTTAATAAAAATGTTATGGAAATGATTTTTGTGTAGTACCGTGGTCCACAAATGCATTGAAAATTCTTTTTCTGAAAATTTCATTCATAACGCTTCTTAATTTTTTTTTGTATTTCCCAGAATACAAAAAGACGATTTTGTAAATTTTATTCAGTATCGTCAATATTCTAAGAATCGAGTTCAAACTTAACATTTCTCTTTAAAATTATAAGCTGATTTCAAGTGAATAATTACTTCAATAATATCCCCCTTATAAGGTCTGTTTTATAGGGTCCCAAAAAAATCCAATAAGTAAAAAATTTAGTTTTGCGAGCTTCTGGTGTTAATTATGATTTTTTGTGTGCTTTTTAAATGGAAATTGTCTACTTTTTAATTGGAGTGAGACAACAATTAATTTATATTAACAAAACCTAATTGTTTAAGCAATTCATTGACATTTTTAATTACATTCTCTTTGAATTATGCCAGACACACTGAGAAAAATGGATTATACCCGGTAATTAAAAATATGTTACCGGGTATAATCTTGGACTATTAACTATTGGACAGCGTTCCAGATTAAACGAAATAAAATCTACAGATATTAAAGAATAGATAATATCGGACAAAATCTTGGATTATAAATTAAAATAAGTGATTTTTAAATTGATAATCTAAATATATTAAAACATAAAATCCAAGATATTAGCATCTATAATCCAAGATATTAAAATTTATAATCTAAGATCCTAAAATCTAATATCCATGATATTACGAACTATGATCCAAGATATTAAATTTACCGTCCTAAAGTATCGAAATTCCCAGAGTGCAAAAAATCTAAAAATCTCACTAGGGTGTTATAAAAACCATATAATATCAGACATATAAATGTTATAAAAACGTTTCAATTCTCTGAAGATTTTTTTGAGACATTGGACGTTTATAAAACAACGAAAAGTCTAGCATTCATCGTTCCTAAAACATTTCATCGACGTCTTTTGATTTTTATGCCTGCCATATCGGGTCAACTAATAAAATGGCCAAAAAGTTAACAATGAAATTATGATAAAATTGTGATTTCTATATTTATTTAGAAGCTGGAACTCCAATTTACATATAGAACAAATACGTAGATTTACACACTTATCCAATTTATACAACTTTCAAAATGCAGCTTCATATAAAGAAGAAAAACAAAGTTTCACACACTTATTTTAATACGCACCGCAGATTGATATTCATAACTACATGTGATGACGTATCCTTTGTGATTATAATGGTTGTGTACCACAACTGGAATATAGCTAAAAAGATTAGCTTGTTTCATAAATATAGTCTTTTTAGTTCGGACAACTTCATAAGCAAATAAATGCTTTTAAAAAACAATAGTTTTATAAAGGTCGCAGAAAAACAAGACACTGTTCGTTGTTGACGAAATTAAAATTTCATTAATCTTATCGAACATCAGAAACGTCTCGTCAGCATCTGAAACAATCGTGAAATCGATTTTGTACTCTGTATTGTGAACTCTAACTTTATCGGTCTCAAAATAATCGTCTGGTATACAGTCAGGTAGCAAACTGGTGGTAGTTTCAAAACTTAATTCTCTTAAAGTTCCTGTCGAAAAACCACGATCGAATCCTTTGTTTAACACAAGTCTATTGCATAATATTAATTGCTCTTTCAGCGCTATTGTTTTTCAAATTTTTACCATAGTAGCCACTGAATTAGATGTCGACTTGCCTTCTCGATGTTTCCTTTCACCTCCATTACCCAAAGATCCCTTAAGAGTCCCATTAGCTGTATAATATGCGGGTAATGAAGCATTAAATTCTGTTTCAGCTTCAACGGTTCGAATAGCTGTATGTACAGCTGATGATGTTCAGAGATAAAATTTTTTAAATAATCATAGTCTTCAATATCGAAGTGTTTCGACAATAAGATCGATATATGGTGTCTCAAATTAATGAATAATTTCCAATATATATTATCATCGGGTATAACTCGTCCGTACATCATCAGAGCATATGTGCAAAAAGTGAACATCTCGGCCGCTGACATTTTAATAAACTTATTCTTTAATTGCTCCTAAGTAACTCCTGTTGGTATAGAAGATTCAAATTTGAAATCAAAATTGTGTAATACTGAATTGAAAACGTCAAAATCTATTAATTTTTCAACTCAAATGATTTTATGAAAAATTAAACCAGTTTCAACTAAAATTGCTTCTGTAGCTAAGTAAATGAACTCCGAAATTGATTTGAAAAATGCAACTCGGTTACCAAATTTTTTATGATCTGAATCATGAACGAGCAAAGCTAGAAATAGATTTGCTGCCTGACTTCGATATTCAGGAGGGATGCATTTTAATGACACATATGCGCCTCCAAGTGAATGAACACCACTGTGAGAACTGATGCAATTTGCCGTCTCATCGGCATCAAAAAACCTTGACAGAGGCAAATAGATTTTGCCTTCTTGATTTACAGTATTTTCCTTCCATACTTTTCCTTGCATAATGTTGGAAAGAACTGTTGCATTATTTGTTTTTAAAGAAGTCGTATACTCCAGAATACAATCCAAAACATTACCAGGTTCTTAAAAAGCTTTTAAAAGTTTACGTAGCGGAATAATTTGTGCTAATCGATCTTTAGGAATTTCCCCTCCATTTCTGCTCTCGAAATCTTCAACAATCTTTTTAGGAACGGGATCAATCAAAAACCCACCTTCTCGCAAGTTCTTTAATCTCAGATATTCAGTTTTATTATTTTCAAACGCTGAAGGAAATGCTGCAAACATTTAATCGATTTTTTTTTTCCTCTAATGGGACTGAATTTCTTAAGAAGACTTCTTTAGCTTCACTTTACAGCAGTTAAATATGGCTTAGAATATTTTCCCTTTCGTCGATAAAAAGTTGAACAAATTTCCTAAGTAAAGAAGGCTTACTGTACAAACTTGTTATCATTTGCTGCAATTGGAATTGGACAATATTATAAAATGTCTGTTCATCTTCAGTACCAGAAGTACTTTGTATAGGTGAACCAAGCAACGCGTGAGTATCTTTTAGTATCATAGAAGTAGAAGTATTTACATTTTCTACCTCACTGTTTTTTTCGCCACCTGCGTTAGATGTTTCAACACGAAAATGTTTTGAGCCTTCGCTATTAATATTAGTACTGCTGAGATTCATAGAGTCAAAATAATTATTATGATTTAATTTGAAATGAGGTTTAAAAGTGTTAAGGTTTGAAAAAATTCCTATCGCACTCAGGTACAGTGCAGACGCAAATTCTGCTTTCGGTTAAACTATGAAATATTCGCCAGTAAGTAATCAAACCTCTTATAGTACAAGAAAAGTACTTGCACATGTAACAATGCATTTTTAATTAACAGGTAAAATATTGAAAACGCATAAACTCGCAATAAATATTATTTCTAAATCACAGAATCGATTTTGAAATCTTTAAAGCTTATAAATTCTTAAAAAATTGTTCTCAACTAATAACACGCGTTTTGAACACATTTTATATCAATATATTCGAAATAATATAAAATATTCTCTCAACAGAACGATGTACTATATACTTTTCAGAAGTCTAAAAAATATAGTAATGTTACAAACAATTATTATGCACTGAAAACTTTAAGTATGAACTTCAGTGGTCGCTTCTCTGTATAGACAAAAATGGAGATAAACAAAATTTTGTCTCTTCAAGATTATATAAATAATATTTCCATCGCAAATATTCAAAACTTATGTTAAGGTAGGATCCACTGCGCACAGATCTGCTGCCACTGTTATCTGAGAAGTACTGTTGATATCATATACGGTATGAATAAGATATACGTAGCGCTGAAGAAAATTCCACACCTGTTGGCTGGAGGTAGGATACTTTGCGTTGAGGAAATGAAAGAACTTGAAGCACACATACAATGCCTTCAAAGGACTTTCCATCAAGTACCTCATATCGTCTACGTAGACATAAATTTCTCTGAAGTTGTCAATGTCGCTAATAGCCAAAATGAAAGGCTGCAAAGTGTCACCCTGTTTTCGTAACTTTTCCTTCCTAAGCTTCAGTTGATTCTCTAAGTCCGCCGAATCCTGCAAATGAGATCATGTAATCAATTAATTTAAGGTCAAAGCCTTTTAAACATTTCTTGATAAAATAATTCGCATCCTAAAATATTTGTCAACAATCATTTTCTAGAAAGAAAATTGTATATACAGCAATCTTGAAAATTAAAAGAGCACTGCTTACGTAGATGACAAAGAAAAAACTGTCTGCAACTTCAGGCTTCGATGGTCTTAAAGCTTTCTTTGAATCCTTGTTAAAGGCCGTCGTCAGAAGAAAAATTTGACGCAAATAAGGAATGATGATAGAATCTGAAAAATGAAGTGGGTATAGTATATCATACAGAAATATCTGAATTAAAAAAATTTAAAACAGGCAATAAAAATAACATAAAGAATGTCAATTAAAAGTTTCTGTTGTTTTTTGGACATCAAAGGAATTATATAAAAAATACAGTGATAAAAGAAAACCAATTTAAAGCTCTTAGATCACTGCGTACCGATGGGAATCTCGAGTTGATCTTGAGAAAGATCTTGAACGCTTACGCCAATCAAAGCGATAGCTTTTGATAATTTTTCCCAAATAGCGTATAAAGCATTATTCTCCTTTGTACAATTGCGATTGAAATCCTCTACCAGTAACTGCCAACCAAGTTGCATCCGCAAGGCAGGGAATATTTTTATATATTCGCAAATATTGTGAAATTGCAGATATTCATTTCGCACCATAAAACACAAGTTCCAACTATCATCCACCTTGTTCGGTGGATCCAAATTGTTTTTCAAAAACTGGAAAATTTCACGTATCTCAGATTAATTTTTGTCCACATTTTGATTTTCAACAAGATCTGTAATAATTTGTTTCTCGTCAGCAATTACTCATTGCACTAATTTTTTGATAGGGTGAGTTGAAAGTCACAAATTCTAGGATTTGAAATTGCTAGAATGCGAAAAAGTAGCGTATTGGGATCCTGAAAAAGCATAATTAATTTTGAATCGATAGACATTCAGCTTGGTTATCCTTACTCATAAAAAAAAAAGGTTCAAAAAATTTTTCCTATGAAGAGTTTTCAAATTTTCTTCAGTTTTAATCTCGTTTCCATAACTAAAGGTCATAAAAGTCTTTCCAATTGTTTGCGGACTTTATTAAATTATTTTCTAAGAGATAATTCCTGTTCAATTCAGCCCCGATTATGGAAAACCAATTCTTAACACCTTTGTGAATAGAATAATTTTTTGGGGTAATTAAAAACTTTGCGGTGACAAAAATGCACTGGGGAAAAAATCGCCAAGACCTAGGAAATGAAACTGCAAACACAGCGAATTCGTAACATTTTGATTTTGTTATTAAATGAAATTATCTCTGCAACTTGTACTTTAACATTTTCCTGAGCATGTGCAGGCTTTTGCAGTATAAAATGACAAGAAAAAAATTGACAAGGCTCAGGAATTTGAACCAAAAATACTAATAATTAAACAAATTTTGATATTAATTGAATTTCTCGTGATAAATGGTGGTTTTAATAAATTTTCTGTGCATGTACAAGCTTTTTTAGCATATCAATACAGCAGAACATTTTTTTTCTGAATACCAATTTTCAAAAACTTGCTGTAGTTCCAACTGCGTTTCCAGGTTCTTGTCGATTTTTTTCTAGTGTATTTTTATGCTAAAAAAGTACACACGTGCTCTGAAAACATTGTAACCCACACATTATAAAGATCATTTCAATAAATACCAATATGAAAATTTTTAAAATTCGCTGTATTTTCAATTTCGATTTCTGAGTCATGGTGATTTTTTCCATAAATAGGAATATTCTCTTAGAAAAAAATTAATTAAATTACGCGAAAAATTGGCGCGTAACCCAACTACATGTCCATCGATTCCAAATTAATTATAATTTTTTAAGATCCTAATGCGCTACTGCTTAGCGCTGTAGCGACTTAGAGTTCCCGAATTCATTATTTTCGACCCACCCAATCATTCAGTTTGAATGTATAATATATTCATTTGAGTGATAAATATAGCATTCTCATCATCTCCCTCTGCAACATTTTCTAGTACTTCACATGCACGCAATTTGACTGTTTGATTGACATATCTATTCGAAAGCTTTCCTTTGTTCAAAGTTTCAGGAGTAGTTTTCGTTTTTGGCTTTCCCGGAATAAACTAAACTCCAACTCGTTCGGAAGAAAAAGCGAGCAAAATTTCCGTTGCAGCACTCATAAAAAATGCCCTTTAATCCTAAAAAAGTTGTATTTATTTTTGAAATTATGACTTTAGTGACACAATTTTCATTATCAAAAAACTGATATAGAAATACGTATTTTTCTTGTCTGCAAAATTCACGAAGCAAAAATCCACCACAATTCCTCTTAATTCCTTTCCATTAGATTCATTAAATACATTTCGTGCACTTTTTATTTTAAGTAGTAACGCTCTCCCTCATAGGGTGCTTCCTAGATAAGCTTGCAATCCCTGTTAACATATAACGTGCTATAAAATACATTTGAACTGACGAAGAAAACAATAAAATGAAAAACTTCGTTGAAAAAACTAAACGAGAAAAGCGAATAAAAATTAATAAAATGTGTAATGTTATGACAGGCCTGAGATGGTATGGAGGCCGGGCTTACATACTTCTTTTTCAGTTCGTATTACTTCTTTGCAATTCTTGGGATCTAACTTAACATTTTTGAAGAGCTTTGAACATTACATTAATATATTATTATTAGTAAAAAAAAGCTGAGGAAATTCGCTAAGAATTTTAGTTCAAAATTTATCTGTTTGGTTAAAGAGTTTTTAGAAAATAGGTTTTTCTTTGGTTTCATACATTT
Organism: Andricus grossulariae; assembly: GCA_011634705.1. Lineage (NCBI taxonomy): Eukaryota > Metazoa > Arthropoda > Insecta > Hymenoptera > Cynipidae > Andricus > Andricus grossulariae. The sequence goes on from JAABKJ010007545.1 coordinate 158,503,412, forward strand.
TGTTGATAATTCGTCTTTTTTGTAGGAAGTTAATTATCATGGTTGGAAACTTAACTACTTGGTTGAAAGTTGAACTCCTTTGCCAAAAATTCTCTTAAAAGTTTTATTTTTTGATTGAAAATTTAATTATTTTGTTGAAAATTTAACAATTACATTAGCTAGTAATTCCCTTTTGTTGAGAATTAACTTTTTTGTGAAAAATTGATATTTGGGGCTGAAAAATTCAACTTTCCATTATTTATAATTAAAATATTTTTTATTTTGAAAATCATCTTTCTTGGTTGGCTATTCAAGTCTTTTGATGAAAATTCGTTTCTTCGTTCGAAAATTACTTCCGCTTTCGTAGAAGTTTCATCTGTTTTAGTTGAAAGTTCATCTTTTGTTAAAAATTCATTTTTTTGTTTAATGACTAATCTTTTTAGATGAAAATTCTTCTCTTTGGTGAAAAGTTTCACTATTTCATTTAAAAATCAGTTTTTTTGATGAAAAATGAATTTGTAACTAAAAATCTAACTCTTCTAGTTCAAGATTTATAATTCTATTTGAACATTCATTTCTTTGCTTGCAAGTTTAACAATTTGCGGAAAACACGTTTTTTTTCAGTTGAAAATTAATTTTTTTTTAATGAAAATTTAATTATTCCGTATTTGGTTGAAACTTTATTTTTTTGTACTCTTTTTTACTTCCACCTTCTCCCAAATCATCTACATAGAGGTTCTAGAGCCTACCGACGTATTTTTTAACGCATGCATGTTTTAGTTATTTTTTCAGGGATGACGTAGTTTGCTTACTAGTTTCACAATATTGCCTTCTCATTATTTCAGTATGGACAACAAATTTACACAATCGCGTTCGTTTATCAAACTATCTTATTTGTCACGGTTTTCATTTCTGTAAACTTCTCTTGAAATGAATAAAATGCAGAAAAGTAAAAAAATGATCAAAATAGCAGCTGTCTTTCTAAAAATCATAAATTTAAGTATTTAAAAAAAATATGCAAGATTTACCCACAAATTTGCGAAACAAAAAGGGCACTTCTTTTGATTCTGGTATTGTTCTAAACGGTTTAGATAAATAGTGAAAAATTATCATAAATATTCTGGATAATACTGGGATTTGAAAAAAGGGCCTCCTTTTGAAAAAAATGTAGAGAAAGTTTTTGCGCCTGATCATACAGATGTTTTTAAGTATTTAAAATGTATACTTTGATTTTAATAACGCTACAAGAGTGTTGAAAAGTAATCACTTTTTGAATGTTCTCTGATTATAATTTTCGTGATAGAATGAAGAAAGTTTGAGGGTTTTTTATGGGTTGAGAAAATTCAAATATATAAATTTTGATATATTATACGTGACATTATATATTATATATTATAGTATCTTAATTGAGGGATGAATTTATTTAAATTCTTTAAATTTTCTTGAAATTAAATCAAATTCTTTCGGTTATCTTTAACTCGCACGTATTTTTTAGTTCACCTTGAAAAGTTCTGAATTATATGTATAACAATAATGTGTTTTTTTTTCAAACTTGTTCTCGGGTTAAAAAGGACCCGGTTTTCCATCATAGCCACGGACTAAGTCATGTGACTGATGAGATGAAGATATAATTAATTAATTCAATACGTCGTATGAAATCATTTGCGATGATAATGTATTTGATACTTTCACGATGATTCATGAGGATAAATTTAAATTTAAAGCTTTTTCGGGTTTCAATCGTGAGCAAAACTACGAAACTTGCCGACGTTTCATGAACATTGCAGTTCACTTCTTCAGGGCTGACCTGAAACTGAAGTTTCAGGTTACGTTGTTCTTGTATAGATTCTCTACGATGCCTATGATTGGCCAGAGCGCTCCATGGTGGGAATTGCTCGAACGAAATTTATCATTTGCGATGATGTTGTAGGTACAAAATTAGGAGCATGGTGTATTTTGCAGTTCTTCTTTTACCGCTGTTATGCTTACACAGCGGTTTTTATTATTATTATTATTATCATTATTAAGATAACGTTTTTTGATTAAAATAAGCATCGTGTAGTTAGAGTATAAAAGCAGATGTTAATTGTATGTTTAAAATAAGTATTGCACTTATTCCTATTGTTTTGTATATACTACTGCAACTGAAAATAACAACAACAAAAAAGCAATAGAATGTGAATTATTTTAATATTTCATAGTGTCAAGTTTTGTGAATTATCATCTTCGAAATAATTAACTTAATTGCTAAAAAAAAAAATATAATAGGTTCAGAGTTTTAAATTGTTTAGAAATTGCAGATTTGTAATACCAAAGCTGCTTAAGTTTTTAAAAATCAAAATTTCAAATACATCGAAAAAATACCTTTCATATTGTATTTTTGTCTAAAATATTTTAGTACATACTCAAAACATTTAAAGAAAGAAATGCTTCATTTTTAATTTATCCGTCGGACATTTTTTGCTGTTACTTTTTTTTATCTTAGACCCATTTTCCCGAAACTATTTCACTTTTTTGTGAAGAAAAAGACATATTTTCACCTTTTTTCTAACCCGATAAACTATAGAAACCGCACTATTTTAAAAACAGATTTTAGGTTTTTACTGCCAACATTTTTTGCTCTTACCTTTTATACCAAAAGCTTGTTTCTATGGACAGAGTTTCATATTTTTTCAAGAGAAAGATATTTTTTCAATTTTTCTTTCCAACTATGAATTTTAGAAGTTATGTTATTGGAGAAATATATTGTCGAAAAATAGATCACGATAAAAAAATGTTGCCCTCAAAAAACTAAAATCGTTTTATCGAATAACACTAGGTGACAAGATTTGGTTTATCATCAATTTATGGGACATTTAAGTATCAAATAAATCTGAAATGCTACAGGTTTACAATGGGGCTGAAATGAAAGCCTGATGCATGTACTATGACCCTATTTTTTCGTAAATGACCTTATGTTTTTTTTTTACGTTTTTGCACGTTCGCAATATACTTTTTTTATGTTTTGGTGCAATATTGAACATTAAACCTTGAATATCTCCGAAAATGTTGATGCTTCGAAAAAAGAAGGTTCGTTTCAGAATCAGCGTTTCAAAGTACAGAAAAAAATACGATGAAACTTGAATAAAAATGAATTTTATAGAATTTTGTTAGTTAGTGGTAAAATTTTTGTGAATATTAAAAATTTTGGTGAATGTTTAAAATTGCAATGAATTTTCAAAATGTGTGTAGCACTAGGTAATAAGAATTAACCTAAATAAAAACTAAATAAAACCTAAGTAATTTTTAGTTCTCTAAGAAATCTTATTGTTCGTAAAGGTAATTTTTTTGCCGGTACCGACAATTTTTTCTTACCGGTCAATTAAGATATTCTAAGTTTTTGTCCATAATTTCATTTTTCTCTTTTTTTGAAACTGTGGAAAAATTTACAAATCATAGTGTGGTAGCAAAATGTTATGAACATAATTACTTCCCAACATTAAAAAATCATTTACAGTTAAAATTTTCCCTTTTATCAATACGGTTCAAAAAAATTTATAAATAAATTGCATCATTCGTAAGATTCTTGAGGTGTACGTTTGGAAATATATTTTTTTTTTCTGAAAAATGTAAGATGCAACATTTTTTACATTTTTTTAAACAAATTGTTAAAATTAATTATTTGTTTGTCATGCTTTCTGAGTAATGTCAATAAGCTGTCACATTTTATTTGTAAAGTTTGGAAAAAAATATTTGTCCACGTACCTTTGTCTAAAGTTAGATTCAAACAATTAAATTTGTCGATGAAATATCTTAAATATTTTACTAAAATCGTGAAGGAATGCTATCCATCTTTCCAATTTTTTCATGCATATTTTATATAATTTATATTCTTTTTTATGTAAAAATCGGATTTCCATGAACATCAAAAGATTATATAAGAGATCGTGACATCAATTTTAACGAATGTAGTCAGTTTTTGTTTTTCCTTGAGACAGACTTATGAAAAATATCTGAGGGCCATCTGGATGCTTTGAATCTTTTCAAAACGCACCTAACACGTCTTGAGTCGTTTATTTCTCAGTTAGATTAATCCTTTTTTGAATAAAACAAACTGTTTCTTTCACATAATTTTTTTTATTCAACAAAAATCAAGGCGCATAAAATTGTTTTGTTATAAATCTAAATCGTTAAAAAAATAGTACAATTCAAATAAAATTCGAAGACAAATTGTATTTTTTAGTTTTCAATTTGAAAATGAACAACGAAAAATAGAAAATTAAAATAAATCTTTAGCTTTAAAATGTTCGGGAATTATTAAATTTAAAAAAATTGCAAAAATTGTCTTAATTACCAATAAATTTTCATAATACACTATAAATTACGATAAATTACCGAAAAATTCTTGGAAAATTTTGAATACATTTAGTTTCCGTGAACTCCTAAAATCAAAACAATAATGTAGGTATTTTTAAATTTAACTCCTCTATGCGAACTGTGCTCCAATAATTGTGTCCTATAATTCATGCATTTACTATAAAAAAATCGTGTACAGTTTTCGTAAAAATGAAAATAGTAAAATCGGCCTAAAGGGGTCTCTGCAGAATGAAGAAAAAAAAAGAAAAAGAACGTTCAAATTAAATACAAATTGTGACCAGTTTTTTTGGCAGATTCGTCAAAAAAAAAAAAAACTCTGCCTGCTGCGCGGGCATATTCTCATCGAGCGCTTCGCGCGCGGCTCGCTTCGCTCGCAAGTTTGAGCGCGCCTAGGGCGTGCGACTGTTGGTTCTCGCGCTTCGCGCTCGATAATATATTTATCTCGCGCTTCGCGCTCGATGATGTGTTTACCTCGCAGGGACCCTCTATCCGCAACCCGAGGACGCGTTCGGTGGCTTTGTCATAGGCCCTTTAGTTCTATTCCAAAGGAATAGAAACCGAAACCGAAGGGGAGAGATTTAGGGGGATATATATATATATGAAGATTTTTCGTAGTACTTGTGTCATTTCTTGTCTTAAACGTGACGCGATTTCCATACGCGCACAAGCATCTGCGCAGGTTGTGGAAAAATATTTTGAAAAATTAATATCTGCAACAATTTTCACCACGAAACATGACGAACCACTACCGTATGACCACCAAAGGATTGAAAAAAAGAATTTTTGGAAAAAGTCAGAAAGTGGAGTGCAACGTGAAGTTAGAACTCTAGCTTCAAAAAGGCTGTAGTTTCTGTAATTTTGACCACCAAACATCAAAAACCACCACCTTACAACCACCAAAGGACCACCAAAGTATTCCATGAAAAAAATTTAATTTCCAATTTTTTGAAAGCCAACCGTGTAGGTGTATATAGTCGTAGATTTTCTTAGCATCCGGGCCAGTGAGTTAATCCAACAGTTGGCGCCCCAATCAGGCAGGCTGACTTTTGCATTTCAATGCATGGGAGAAAAGCATAAAATAATAAAAAACTGGAAGCTGTTTCCAAATTTTGCCAAAAAATATATTTTTTTAGTAATAGTAAGCGTAACAGTAATTAGTAGTTCTGAAATCGTCACGGAAACAAACATCTGAATGGTGGTAAAGTTAAATATTTGGATCAGAATTCTGAAATTTTAAATTTGATGTTTCATTATAAGTTATTTTGTTGTTTTTATTAAATATTATCAGAATTTAAAAGTTTATAATTATTATAAATTATATATTATTGTTAGTTCTATATAATTATTGTCAAAATTATGAATGAATTATTCTTAATGATGAATATTTAGTAAAATAAATATAATTAAAATGCAATAATAATTAATATAATATTTTTTCATTATTAATTCAGGATGGCCGTTCTATACGACGAAAAAAATTCTTGGTAGTTTCCCGGTTTTTTTTTCAAATTTACAAGAAAAGATTCGAGCTCTTGAAGCTAACATTTTTTTTCATTTGAAATTATAAAAACTGAACTGCAAATTAAACTTTTTTTAAAACGAACACTTTTTAAGTTAAAAGTAAAATTATTTTAATTTTTTGTCCTTACAAATTAATTATTGTTCAATTGTTATTCATACATCGAAAATTGTTTAAAAATCTATTTAAAATTTTGATTGATGCTGGAAAGGGGGGGGGGGTTGAGAGACCGTCATGATTTGTCACACCTGAGAGGGCTAGGGTTTTTCTAAACATCGCGTGACAAAGTAAATCTAATGAAATTACTTATTCGTTTTATTTTTCGTCAGTTTATTATATCAAGTACGAAGAAAAATAATTTTTTTTTAAATTGAATTTATTTTTTCTTTCCCAATAGAAATGGAGGGGGGTGTGCGACAGTTTGCCACATGACCCTTTGGAGTGGTCTTCAGATCGTCATGGTTTGTCCCAACGGGGGTAGGGGTCAATTTTGACTATTTTCAGCTTCACGAGAGTTGTGGACCGCCCAGTTATATATCTAGGGGGCTTCGGGGACACCACTACGCTGTTCAAGCTGCCACTGACAGATGGCGCCACCAGTCAGTTGCTATCTGTCGGTAAAACATTTATAGGTGAGACACTCAGCCGGTAAGGTGTCAGTCAGTAAACAGATGAAGGTCGGGCATTGTCAGTCAGTAATGTAGGAATCTGCATTAACATCAGCCGGTGAGGTGAAAAATCTGTCTTACTATCATTCGGTAAGGTAGAAATCTGCATTATTGTGTGTCGGCAAGGTGGAAATCTGTGTTGCTATCAGTCGGTACGTAAGAAATCTGCATCAACATCAGTTGGTGGGGTAGGAATCCGCCATGGATCCATGTCCGGGTCGATTCTGTAGATCCCTACCTTATCAACCTAGACCCTCAATGTATCAACCAAGTAGTCAAACCCTATCATTATATATATATATATATATAATTGGTACGAACTTCCGGTTAAACTTTCTAGAAATTTCTAGACAGGTCAAACTTCCGGTTCAAACTTTCTAGAAGCGTAGATATTGGATGTAATCCCTAACGACTCAACAGGAAATATCAATTGATAGTCTCTCAACTTCCACCTAGAATGATACATCTTTGAAATTCAATGTGTCGAGTCTTTCCGAAATTTTCACCCAATCTATAACGATTTTTTGTATACATCGAAGTTTCTAGAAGGTCTGACGTATGAAGTGTTGTCTTGATATGTCTTCTTCTTCTAGAAATATTAAGGCGAATAATCATAAAGGTCGCTCACTCTAATGTTTAACGCTCGAAGAAACAAGATCGCACGAAATTTGAAAATGCAACCCAACGATGTGTGTCCAGGGCTGAAATTTGATATCAACCCAGCGATGCTTGAATAAAGTCCAACGTTGAAAATACAGCCCAATGACGTCTGTGATTGTCCACTGCTGACAGTAAGCGATATTTAGATTTAGAGTTCAACCCAACGATGTTTGTAGTAGTCCAGCGTCGAAAAGAATGATAGCGAGCAATATTTTGAATTTTGAATTCCATCCAATGATGTTTGAAAATATCGCACGCCGGAATGAAAGGTACCGAATAAAATTTAAAATCAACTTAAGGAGGTTCACTCATGAACACACTTTTCTTACGCAAAGCCTATCCCAAGCATTGGAAAATTTTACATTTCTAACTCTAGTTCGTAAACTATTCTTGCCGGTTTTTTTTTCAAAAACTAATATGTCATAGAAGGGGGTTTCATGAAGATTTTAAACAAATTTCATAATTTTTGTCCTCTTAGTTTGAGAATGAGAGGTATGCAAAGTTTGTAAATTTTGAATTATTCGAAAAATAAAACAAGCACGTGGTAGCTATCCGGCAATGCTGTCGGAGCGCCTAGTGGGTTTAGCGCATGCGCAACATCTTTCAATCTTTCATGAGAAACTTTCTTTTTCATAAATTCACCTTCAACTACTAATCGATCTGTCAATTTCAAAAAATGTCACGTTTACATTTGCAGTCAAATAGCACAACTGTCAAAGCAGACATCATGAAAAATGCGACATTGCCGCGTCTACGCTCAGATCTTAAGGAATTAGTGTGTACTCATCTGTATACACAACTTCTCTATGTGTAGTGTACAATAATAGCCAAAAAATTTCTCTCAGGTCTGACCAGAAATTAATTAATAAAACATTACACCGGCATATTTGTCCAATTTTTGACTTTCTTCGACGTAAATAAGCTACATATTATACATTTAAGGGTGAATAAAACTTATATCACTCAAACAGTATTATTTTCCGACATAGACTTAGGACTAACTTTTTGCCGATAGTATGCGCGGCCGTACCTCCTTACCAAATTCTTAACTAACTGAATGGGCTCCAATAAATCTTCACTCCATGTCAAATCATATGTGTGGTTTATTCAAGAAAAAAGACTAAGCCAAATTTACAAGAGAAAATCTTAACGTACAATGTGATTAAGGTAAACGTAGTTAAAACATAAATTCACAATTGTTATACAAGTCTTTGAGCGTTGTGCTGCTCAAGGAAGTATCTAAAGTATTAACGATTTCAGTCATATCTTCATCATGATCATTGTGGTCGGTTTTACTTTCAGCGTAATGCCTGATGGTTGGCTGATCCCAAGAAGTTAAGAACCAGGTCTTGAGAGCTATAGCATTTCGAACTGCACAATTTGCATTCCAGCATTGCAGGTGGTGATTTCATCTTGTTAAAACTGAGCTGCACAATTTTTTCAACTTAGGGCAACCTAGATCTTCCAGATGATTTACATTTTGCACGTACTGGTCCAACCATTTTTTCTTTTCCCATCCTTCAACGTAGACTGCACTAGCGCCACCTAGTGTATCTCGAGTTACAAGCCTCACTTCTTCATAGGGTATGTGACGGGAAGTCCATTCCAAGCTATGGTAATTGCGCGTCAACCATAAATGTTCACTCTTGTATTTAGCAGGCAGCGAGCCCCAGAAGTAGGGTGGTTCAAACAGGTAGAACACAAGTTGAGCATCTTCCTGAAGAGGAATTATAGCCAACTCCTTCAAGAAGAACTGGTTGATGGGCTTCTTGGAACCTTGTACGTCTACGATGAACTTCATGTCGATGAAAACTGAACTCTATTGCTGAAATCATCTGTATTTTATACCTGTTCTCCCCACCACCACTGACATCACCCCCACTTCTGTCATTACCCCCACCACTATCATCTTCAATCAACTTCTTCACGCTACTACTAAGGGGTTTGTACTGAATAATACGGTCATGTATAATGAGACAGTAGACTGCAGTTTCAGCGGGAAAATTGTATAGTACTGTGAATTGAGGAATAACTTGACATTGGTTATATTGCAGTGATCGAAGCGATTAGCATATCTGGCAAGCATATCCTCTCTGCCTGTCTTGAAACCCAGTATAATGAAGCGTGGTTTTTCCAACTGAGTTGACGTTTTCACAGTCCATATACTATGTCTTGAGGTGTTAGGCAGCAGGGGTATTCATACAATTCCCATGAGCGAAATCTCATGGTTATGAGAAAATCTTTTTCAAAGAAGTTCAGCAACTGTATCTTTTGCTGATCTGAAACCATTACATATGGTATCATCCATTCCACTTTATACATCAAAATCTTAAATTGCTCTTCGCTTCCTGGCGCTTGTCGTGCCTGAACAATGGCATTTATGTCACTGCGTGATCTTGTCAAGATAAGTTCATGTTTTGCATTAACAAAGCTGTGTAGTGACATCAATGTACCCCTCATCATTGGTAAGACGTTTCGTTCCTTTAGTGATGTCGAGCCATCCTGCATTATCCATAGAATAAATTTGTCCAGGGCTAAGTGAGACGTAGTTTTCATGGTGCTAGTGAGACGGACATTCCTGCTACGATCAATCTCAATACCATTGAGTTCATAGCGAACTTCATTAAACAGATAGCAGATGGCATTGCTCACTAGTGTTATACCAGTAACAGCTTTAACTCCATCAGGCCTTGTTAGTCTTCCATACACATGCAGTGAACACTTGTTGGGTAGTATACACAAATCTTGATGCTGGACAGCAATTCGAGTTTCATCACTGTTCTTGAATGATTATGAGGCATAAGGCTGATGTGCTTGAATCTCATAGTGAGCTATGGACTCATCAAATCTCACTGGTGTTTGAATGTTCAGTATTTCTTCAATTTTTATTACAACAGAAGGAAATGATAAATATCTTAAAACATCTCAAAAGAAAATCAAATTATTTACATGCCGGAGTCTTATCCGGCTCTGCCCGGAATTTGGTCGGAAAATAAATTGGGTGATGGTTTGAATCCAAGACCGTAAACGCTGTTCTATCCGACGCTATCCAGCTCTTAAGCGGATACCCAAATAAGAAAATTAAATTATTTCCGCGGCAGAGTCTTATCCGGCTCTGTACGGAATTTGGTCGAAAAATAAATTGGGTGATTCTTTGAATTAAAGACCAAAAACGCTGTTCTATCCGACGCTATCCAGCTCTTAAGCGGACACCCGAACAATAAAATTAAATTATTTCTGCGGCGGAGTCTTATCCGTCTCGGTCCGGAATTTGGTCGGAAAGTAAGTTGGGTGATTATTTGAAACCTATACCGAAATCGCTGTTCTATCCATCACTATCCGGCTCTTAAGCGGACACCCGAACAAGAAAATTAAATTATTTACGTGGCGGAGTCTTATCCGGCTCTGTCCGGAATGTGGTCGGAAAATAATTTAGGTGATTGAATCCAAGACCGAAAACGCTGTTTTATCCGACGCTATCCGGCTCTCAAGCGGACACCCGTATAATAAAATTAAATTATTTTCGCGGCGGAGTCTTATCCGGCTTTGTCCAGAATTTGGTCGGAAATTAAGTTGGGTCATGCATGCCAGACTGAACACGCTGTTCTATCTGAACCTATCTGGCTCTTAAGCGGACACCCGAACAAGAAAATTAAATTATTTCCGCGGCGGAGTCTTATCCAGCTCTGTCCGGAATTTGGTCGGAAATTAAGTTGGGTGATTGTTTGAATCCGAGACCGAAAACGCTGTCCTATCCGATGCTATCCGGCTCTTAAGCGGACACCCGAACAAAAAATTAAATTATTTATGTGGCGGAGTCTTACCCGGCTCTGTCCGGAATTTGGTCGGAAATTAAGTTAGTTGATGCATGCCAGACTGAACACGCTGTTCTATCTGACGCTATCTGGCTCTTAAGTGGACACCCGAACAAGAAAATTAAATTACTTCCGCGGCGGAGTCTTATCCGGTTCTGTCCGGAATTTGGTCGGAAATTAAGTTGGGTGATTGTTTGAATCCAAGACCGAAAACGCTGTTCTATCCGACGCTATCAGGCTCTCAAGCGGACACCCGAACAAGAAAATTAAATTATTTACGTGCCGCAGTCTTATCTGGCTCTGTCCGGAATTTGGTCGGAAAATAAATTGGGTGATGTTTTGAATACAAGACCGAAAACCCTGTTCTATCCGACGCTATCCAGCTCTTAAGCGGACACCCGAACAAAAAAAGTAAATTATTTACGTGGCGGAGTCTTATCCGGCTCTGTCCGGAATTTGGTCGGAAAATATATTGGGTGATGGTTTCAATCCAAGGCCGAAGGCGCTATTCTATCCGATGCTATCCGGCTCTTAAGCGGACACCCGAACAAGAAAATTAAAAAATTAAAAATTAATTTGGACGGAAAATAAATTGGGTGATGGTTTGAATCAAAGACCGAAAACGCTGTTATATCCGGCTCTAATAAGCTCATAAGCGGACACCCGAACCAGAAAATTAAATTATCTGATATTTTAACTATTTTCGCAATACCTTCTTATAAAATGTAAGCATTAGTTTCATCCTGGGCTCAATCTGTACAGCATTTAAGAGCTTCCCAGTTTTGAAGGAGAAATTTTTTTAACTCATACATAATTAAAATGCAGAGAACTTATGCCATCCCCAAAAAACAATCAAGTGATCCCACAATTCTGACCGTTAGTGTAGGCATCTAGTATTTTTGGAAAATGTTGAAGTTTAGAGTTTAATTTTTTGCAAAGTAAAGCTTTCATATTTTTCTTTTGGCGAAGTGAAATTTGAAATTTAGAAACACCAAACGTCATCATGTGTACATCATTTTTTATTAATTTTTTTATTAATAACTCAACTTGGATGGAAGTTATCGCCTGAAGGCCTATGCACGATGAGGACACCAGAACCAAAAAATACAATGATTCGAGCGTTGGAATCTTATCCAGTCCTATCCAGATGTTAAAGAAAGTAATTTAGTAATATGTTTGAATATCGCCACCACCCAAATTGTGTATGTAAAGTGTACAATTTTAAATATTTTTCTAGGCTGAAGGCATTTACCAACTTTTGGGTATACTTTTAACGTCACTAACATGAAATTGTGATTAAATGTATTTATAGATGCAAAGTGTATCAATTCCCTTCTTTATCAATTCCCTGTTCATTCGGGACTATACGGGTTCTATCGGGAAAACGTAACCAATAATTATTTTGATAAAGTCGACATTGTGCTTCTAGACCGGTATATCCCGGTCGTATTCGGAGCACCGATACAGAAATTGATTTCCCCTAAGTCCAAACTAGCGTCTATCTGGAACTAATCAGGTACAGTAAATCAATAAGTCTTAATCCATCTGGTTCTTTCCGGGGCCTATCCGGGACATGGAACCAGAAATTGATTTCCTGTGAAGTCAAAAAGTGCGTCTATCCGGGAACTGACCGGTCGTATTTGCATCAAATAATTAACCAAGTCCCGCAATGTACGTTTAACCAGGTCTATTCGAGACCTATGTGGGTCATGGAATTCGAAATTGCTTTTCTGAATGTCAAAAAGGACACTCCATCCAGGACACATTCGCGAGAAGATACTCATTTTTATCCTAGTAGCAAAGTTCAAACTCTGACCTATCCGGTATCTGTGTGGTTATCTGGATGAATAATAAAAATATTTTGTTTAGTTAGTAATATTTTTATTTTCACAAATAAATAATAAAAAATAAGTTACAAATATTATATAGACGCTATTAAGATTAAGGAAAAGGTCTTACTTCCGTACACCTATACCTTACTACGAAGGCCAGTATTTATTGGCGTTGAAAATATCTAGATTAGACGCTGAAAACTGATGGTTTTGCGAAGTTCTGCGACAAAGAATCGAATTATGCGTTGTCAAAATAAAAAAATTTATTTACAACTCCAGAAAATAGCCAAATAATATCAAAAACGATAAGAATATAAGTATGTTAGTGCAGTAAGAATGCAGAAATTAGTCGAATCATTTGAGCTGAGCAAAAAAAGTTGTGGTTTGGCCCGCGAAAGAAAACAAAAATATGTTAAATGCTTTTTCTTCGGGTTTGAATTTAACATTTATTATTAGGCATCAATAAAAAATAAAAAATTGGAAAAAATTTAGTGTGTACTACACAATTTTTTGAAAACTTAAAAAAGCACGTTTTTCAATGTAGTGAAATGTACATTTTTAAATAAAAGTTGTTTTAGCATAGAAACTTTATATAACATGAAAGTTCTAAGTTATACTTAATTCTGAGACATTATTCGATTATGCGCTTCGCATAAATAGAGAATCTTATTTATTGCTATCATAAAGTAACATCACGTTATTTAATTTCCATCGTATTGGGGATCGTTGAGATGTAAGTACTATCGCCAATCTTAATTAGGACACATTTTTCCAATAAAGCTGTAACTTCGAAAATGTTATTGTCTTCCTTTTCTTCGACTTTAAATAAATGGGTTAACTTGACATCAGTAATAACTGGAAGGTCATCTTCACGATCATGTGCTGCACTCGATAAACGTACTTGATTTACTCTAAAGTACACAACTTTTGCATAAGCAGTTTCGTTACAGTAAAGCAGATTTAATACATCAACGAACTTTTCATTCTGAAGGCGAAAGATCGTGTCGTTAGATTTTTCGGGTTTACTATATTGATTAGAATGAATAACCATTTTTGGAAATATACATCTGTTGAAAGTCAAAACCTGACTATTAGGTTGCTGAGGTATTTTGAAGCTTGAATCTAGCATCCCCGTCCAACAAAAACAACGTCAACACTGAGACAGAAAGATGTAACTTCATGTCTCGCAAAAAGGAAATCGCAGAAGCTCAATACGCTGGGAGATTCAACTAATTCTGTTACCAGGCTCTGGAAAACATTTGCTTGTAGTGTTTTATTGGCCATTTGATCGCAGACACCCTTTGGTCGATTTACATACTCTTTCAAGTAGTATATTGCATTTTCGAATGGAAAGGTTGATGTTGACCACGGTGGACCGCTGTACCTCGCAGACTTAACACAATGCTTCAAGGCGTGGAGATTAAATGTCATGTACTTTTCGCCATAAAGAAGTTCGAAAATGCACACAAACTGAAAGATATCGTATTCCGTCCTCCGTAATTCTTCTTCAGTAATACTGCTTTGCAGTAGTGTGTACATGCATTTTCTGATAGATGAAAAAATGTCTATCAACATTTTTACTAGATATGAAATATATTTCGAAACTATTCTTATAACATTTTTTGATTCGATCAAAATTCAGAAAATAAGAGCATTTTCGAATTTAGAAACAAAATGTTCCGTTGAATTTTGTTTACATGGTTTTATTTTTCAAAAGCAATCGTCTGTATAACGTAGCTGTTGAGCGCGAAGCGCGAGTATCGCAATGAGAATGTAATCGTCAAGGCCGTGGGTGCTTTGAGAACCCTCTTCAAAGTCAAATTGAAAAAACATGTTTAATTTCACATTATGATTGTAGTTTATGAAGGGCTTGAATCACAGTTTTTGATTTGCGCGTTCAAACTGGACGCATTTTCAGGGCAGCTGAGAATAAAAATTAGTGCAAAGTAAAGAGAAAATATTAAGGTCATCATGAAAAATGAAAATTGTACATTATTTTGCTATATCTGAATAAGCAGTACGAGATCGAGGTACAGAAATAAAGACAGTATACGTTAGATATGATAGTGTTGAACAAAATGTAGAAAAGATCACATTGTGGACAAAATCGCGTGCGAAGCACGAGATACGTGATAAGAATATGTTCGTTAAAGCCGAAGGAGCTTCAGCAAAAGAGGATTCGCAATCATCAAATTACAGTTGTTAACGCTTTGACTTTTAATTTCAAAGAGTCTGTCTACAAATGTGTGGAAAATCCAAAGATCGAGCGCGTAGCGTGAGATAAATACATTATTGAGCGCTAAGCGTGAGATAAATATATTCTCTAGCGCGAAGCGCGAGAACCAACAGTCGCGCGCTCTAGGCGCGCTCAAACTTGAGAGCCGCGCGCATAGCGCGCAATGAGAATGTGCCCGCGTAGCGGCCATTTTTTTAAAAACAAAAGACGATTTTGATTTTTCGGTTGTTCGTCAGGAATAACAGTAGAATGGTGCCTCCTTTAAAGTTTTGGGGATTGAAATTCTACAATAAGTTTGTTTTAGAAATAGGATTTTCAAATGTTTTAAATTCCGGTTTCCGTTTATTCCCACCAGTTTTCTTTTTCTTCCTTCGTACGAATCATCAAATTTCCATTTCGAACTTTAGTGTTCAGCCAAATTTTTCAGGAGACATCCAGGATTCAGAATCTTCCATCTTCGATGGTGTGGGAGGTTTTCCATCAGCGATCGAAGGTTAGTGATAAGGTGTTCGTCAAATTTTCATCATTTATTTTTTGACTTGGTCAGAAAATCTCGCGGACGAGTCGGATTTCGTTCCTCGGTAGTGTCGGGCGCGATCGCGATTTCTTCCTTGTTCGTTCGCTTGGGTTCGCAGATGGAGGAAAAGCAAGAAGCAACAGCTCCTTATATCTCAGGAAATAGCGAATTCAGCTCTTCCCGCTGTGCCTTCATCTCCGCCTCCGCTTTCCGTGACAAGAAGTCGTCAAATCCCGGTTTCGTTTCTCCACTCAAGCTACCGTCTCCGCGCCCGGTTCCCGCCAGATTGAAGTACGACTCGCAGTATCCTGATTGCTGGTCCAGCTTTTTATTCGGTCGGAATTCCGAAAGAACGAATTCCGGAATTTTCGCAGAGTTTCTCTCCTCTCGCCCCCCCCGTGTCCGCCTGAAGGCATTAACTATCCCGGCACTCGCAGAGCCCCTGACCGAAAATCTCTCCTCGGCGACGGAACTCGTTCGCAGGTTGGAAAGGAGTTTGGAAAGCCAGGACAGGGAACTTTTGCTTACCCCCGTAGGAAGCTCACCCGTGAAGTTCTCCCCCTCGCCGCGCAAGGTCACGGTCAGGCGTGCTTTGTTCTAATTAAGAACAGTTTCTCTCAACTTCTACCATTTTGATCCACAGAAAGGATTTCAATTTCTTCCACTCCTCATTGATAAACTAAAATATTATCAATAGGCAACAATCTTACACGGAAAAAATTTGTCCCATAAAAAGTATAGAACTCAGTCTCTAGAAAATTAGGATAAACTAAAAACAAATTTGGTGTACTAAAGTGTCCAAGACAATCTGGGAAAATATGAGGGATTATAAAACAACAACAAAAGTCTTAATGCGAAGTAGACACCACACTGTAAAAAATTTCTTGGGGAATTTTCGCCAAAATTGTGTGGACGCTAATTTCCACATATTTTGTGGAATTTTCCACGAAGTTTAGTAGGGAAAATTCCCCAAACATTCGGTTGGAATATTAACCAATAAGTGGTGAATTTTCCCCAAGATTTGATGGGGAAAATTTATGTAACATTGCCTAAAAGTTTGTGAATATTGACAGTCATTATTTAGGGAAATCTCCATTAACTTTTTTGGAATATTAACCAAAAAGTGGTGAATTTTCCCCAAAATTTGATGGGGAATATCCCTTATGTTATTCTGTAATAGCTTAAAATTTCGGAAATTTCCCGAGATTTATGTAGGGGAAATTCCCCAAAGTTTGTGCAATACTAATGAAAAAAGTAAGGGTCAGACCGTTGTTCATCATCATGTTGTTGATCACGGCTGGCTCTGCGCCAGGTAAGTATGCTTTATTTGCGTCGACTGCTTTCTTAAACACTCCACGCGTCATTTCTGTTTCGAGAGAGGTGGCACGTCGTGCCCTGGCGGGTTTCTCATGAAGTACCAGCGCAGAGCGGCAAGAAACTGTATCGTGGTGCATAGTATACTACGATTTACTGATTAATCAAAAACTTTTGTTGTAGATTTTGATTATTATTTTTAGAAACATTTTATTTTTCATAGAAACTCATCAACTTAATAATTATTCATTAAAAATCAAAATAAATTGAAAAAATTCAAATCTTTCTCTGCTGAACTGTTAAAAAATCGACCATTTTTTATAATATTCTATGAAAACGACGGAAAGAAATTTTTGAGATGACTATAACATTCATAAAACTTTTTTCCAAAAAATGTGTAAAATTATTTAAAATATTGTGCTAATTTATCAAATATTTTAGAGAAAAACTCCTTCCTGAACATACGGTAATACTTCAAGAGTTTTTAGAAAATTTACCTAATCTACGTGGAAAATCAAGAATTATTTTTGAAACAATTCCCTACATTCAGCAGGAATCATTCAATTCTCCAAATTGTAGGGAATAGTCCCAAACTTTGGTGAAAATTACCAGAAGTTTCGGGAAATTTCCCGAAAAATTGAAGGACCAAAAAAATCTGCAAATATCGATGCCTCAGCAGTTCGACCAAAAAAACTTCGTATACAAAGGAAATAGAAACAAGTTATTATCTCTTTTCTGCAGATACTCACTTCAGTTTTACTAATTAATTCATCATTTTTCAAGTTAAATAAAGGCTCTTAAATAAATCACCATACTGCTCATTAACTCTAATTAAGAATATTATAGTATTTGGAAAAATGTTGTTTTTTGTTTTTGAGTGGCCAAATAAATTACTAGAGTTGTCAGCAAATGTTAAAATACGTGTATTTTAATCATTAAAATGTTCAAGTTCTGTTTTGTATAGTTTATTTTAAATAAATGATATTTTTGTATTTATTAAATAGACTGAAAATTTCTTTGCCTGTCACTTATACAGACCTATAAATTTTGTATTTAATTAAGCAGCAGCGAATATTGGAGAAATTAAGTTTACACATCCACATTTTATGTAAAAAAATGTACTTGAAGTTGTAATTATTCATCAACTTCCGATAATTTTATTTTAATGCTCAGTATTTTTAATATTATATACATTACTTTTCATATGCTTAATTATTTGTTTTGCACTTTATACTAATAAAATATGTGACGCGATCTGAGAAAAGGGACCTACTAGGCAAAAAATCGATTTCGGATTATCATGGAATCTATAAGTTCTTTACCTGATCTTTCTAGGGGCGCAATCAGAAATTTTGTATCTGCATTGTTCCATAAGATATAAATGATTGAAAAAGAGTCTTTGAACGCGTGCAGAGCAACAGCTTGACGCCTTTGCTTTTATTCTTCTCCCACCACTTTCCCCACTACTCGCCGCGTCACCAGCGTGGAGCTCTACGCTTCACACACCAATTGCAGGGAACTTAACTTAATGTTTTTTACAACTTGGACAATCATAATTTTTCGAGACTGAAAATTCCGAAAAATAAAATTCCGTACACTGTAAAATTCTCGAAATGGAAAACTCCCAAATAATAACATTCTCGAATAGTTTATAATATTACCAAATTGGAAAATTCCCGACAGTTTATAATATTATCGAATTTGTAAATTCCCGAATGATAAAATTTCCAAATAATAAACTTCTGAAATTGGAAAATTCCTAAATAAAAAAAAATTCCTGATAGTTTATAATAATACTTAATTTAAATATTCCGGAATAATAAAATTCCCGACAGAAATTTGCCGAATTATAAAATATCCTTAACAAAAAATTCCGAAATGTAAACAATTAATTTTTGATAATAAATATTAGTAATTTATTAAAAATACAATAATAAAATATTTCTATACAAAAAAATTACTTTTAATGTTTGAAGTTTCTAAAATTATTCTTTGAATTTAAAATAATAATTGAACAAAAATTTTGGAAGACTGAAAAATCCCGAAAAATAATTTCTGGATGAAAATTGTTTCCAGTTATTGTTATTTTAAAATCTAAAAATAATTTTAGAAACTTTAAACATTGCAAATATTTGATTATTTTATTTTTATTAAATAAATCATATTTATTTAAAAAAATGTAATTGTTTAAATTCGGGAATTTTATAATTACGGAGTTTTCTAGTTCGGATATTATATAATTCAGTACTTTTATTAGTCGGAAATTTAAAAATTCGGTAATATTATAAACTGTCGGGAATTTTCCAATTCTGTAATATTATTACTGTTCAGGAATTTTATCATTCAGGAATTTTTCAATTCGGAAATTTTATTATTCCGGGATTTTCCAATGAGACGACTGACAAATCACGAAAAATAAAATTCCCGCAACTGTAAAATTCCCGAATGATTAATTTCCTGAATTATAAAATTACTAAATAATAAAATTCCCGAACAGTTTATAATATTACCGAATTGGAACATTGCTGAATACTAAACTTCCCGATATTTTATCATGTTACCGAAATTGAAAATGGCCGAATAATAAATTCCTGACAAAAAATTGCCGAATTATAAAATATCAGAACTTGAAAATTCCTGAATTTAAAAAATGTTTAAAATGGTTTTTGATCAATATTATTTATTTATTGAAAACACAATAATCAAATATTGTTATCAAAGATTTTTTTTAATGTTCGAAGTTTTTAAAATTATTGCTTGAATTAAAAATAATAATAATTGAAGAAAATTGTTAGCCAGAAATATATATTTTTCAATTATTTTAATTTGAAATTGAAACAATAATTTTAGAATCTTTAAATATCAAAAATATTTTTTGTTGATAAAGATATTTGATTACTGTATTTGGATATTTTATAATTCGGCAATTTTTTGCCGGGAATTTTATTATTAGGGAATTTTCAAATTCGGTAATATTATAAACTGTCGGGAATTTTATTATTTGGAAATTTTTCCATTCGGTGATATTAACAACTGTCCGGGCATTTTATTTTTCGGGAATTTCCCAATTCCGAATTTTATTTTTCGGGAATTTTATCACTTGGTAATTTTATTATTCTGAAATTTCATTATTAGGAAATTTTCGAATTCGGGAATTTTACAGTGTCGGGAATTTTATATTTCGGGAATTTTCAAATTCGGTAATATTAGAAACTGTCGGGTATTTTCCAATTCGGGAACTTTATTATTTTGGTAATAGTCCCGCGATTAAACAACGCTATCGCTTAACGTCACCGAAAATTCACGAAGCTACAGTGCAGGTGGCAAAAGAATATTTAAAAAACAGTATAGTAGAACCATCCACCAGCGACTGGTCGTCACCAATCGTGATGACCCGTAAACCCAACGAAAGCTATCGATTTTGCATGGACTTTCGGAAATTAAATGCAGTAACGAAAAAAGATGTGTATCCCCTCCTTTACATGAACGGAGTACTGGATAAGTTAAGATGTGCGAGCTACATATCCACCCTCGACCTAAGTCAGGCCTACCACCAGGTCCCCCTCGATGCGACGAGTCGCGAGCTCACAGCTTTCACTGTACCGGGCTTGGGTCTACTACAATTCACCCGAATGCCCTATGGCCTAACTAACACCCCTGCTCTGGGACAAGAAGCAACAAATCGCTTTCAAAAATATACGCTCCTATCTGGCCACCAACCCCGTGTTAGCTCGCCCTGATTTTTCTAAGGAGTTTGTACTACAAACCGACGCTAGTTCCACGGGTTTGAGAGCTGTTCCAACCCAAACGATAGAAGGGGTAGAAAGAGTTATCGCGTATGCCAGCCGAAGCCTAATACCAGCAGAATGCAACTATACGGCTACCGAGCGAGAATGTCTGGCGGTTGTATGAGCGATACAAAAATTTCGATGCTATATAGAAGGTTCCCATTTTACAGTAATTACCGATCATAGCAGCTTGCGATGGCTGGACAATTTAAAAGACCCAGCAGGGCTGGATAAGAGGCCTACACCTCCCTCAGTTCACGGCCCAACTCAACCAGGGTAGGAGAACACCCACGCCATCGTGGCTCTAATGGGGCCACCCCACAGCAACCCTCTGGCTATCGACCAACTGAGGAGGAAAGAAGCCCAGGTTGGACTCCCGCCTGGAAAAAAAATTAAAAATCTACTCACACCATTTTTTGAAAAATATAGTCCTGGGTTAAAAAAAAATCTAAAATCAATGCACAATTGTGTTCTAAATGTAATATTGAACCTCGTTTTTTGACTTCACCTCACTGCGCGGTGTCGCGAAATACGTAGGTCTTCAGACACCCTCTGAAGGCCTTCTTCGTGGTGTTTCACTGTAAGATCACCTGCCTTTGATTCGCCGGAATGCCTCCTTGCGGCATCCCTGACCCCCTTTCTTTTCCTTCTTTTTTATACCCACACTCCACCGCACCAGCAAGGGGGAACATTTAGCCTATGTCCGGAGTTAACTCACTCGAATCTGCCACCGTGTCCAGGTTCAGGACCTCAACCCTGGTGCAAGAAAAGAGCTCGCGCACAATACCCCTCACGCCGATTGCCTCCTTGATGGCAAATGACAGCTTGAGTCTGCCCTCTGGTACCTTTCCATCCTCCATCAACATATCACCATTCTGGTTTCCCTTACACCAATGATTTTCACACCTAGGGTGTCCTGCTTTGCTTTCCTTTGATGTACTTAAGGACCTCGGGGTGGCTCGAACTCTTAGCCTGTTTTATGAAAACCACTTCGGGCTGAGCGCGCCTCTTCACTCCTTTTTGGTGCCAATCTGACCCCTCCATGCTCCTTTTTCGGGGTTGAGGTCGCCACTACAGCAGTGCATTCCTTTTGGTCTTGTAAAACTCCACCATTTTACGTGGCGCATTCACCATTTCATCGTGCAATTTATCCTCCTTCTTCCTACTTTCGATCACGCCAAACTTGTACTGTCTTGCTTGAGACTCATCCCTTTATCTCGCGTCTGCCTGCTCTTTGCTTTCCGAGACGTACAAATCACATCCAAATATTTCGCTCACACTTTTCTTTATTTTTTGTATCGCTATCTTTTTTTACGAGTAGCTAGGGGAAAACCGGTTTGCCCCCACAGAGCCCTGCATGCAACCGTTTTTGAATACCGCCAAAAATATGTATTTGTTTCGCAACATAGTTCTATTCCTTTCTGACTGCTGGAGAACATATAAAAGGAAACCTAATCATGATACTTTAGTGACAATAATCTGATAATTAAGACAACATTAATGACGTTGCTGTTATTCTGTTTTTTCAGCTTTTTGTTGAAAAACATTGTTCTTTGGAAATTTTCCAAAATTAAAATTTTTAAATAATGCTTGAACTATGTGTAGGGTGTTTTGTTTATGTAAATTCATTCCAATAGGAATATTAGTGACGTTTTTTATTTTTTCAAAATCCAGAATTTCGGCCTTAATTCTGAACTGTCATGTACGATCGGTATGGACATAATACATGCTACAGATGAACAAACAGATGTTTGAAAAAAAACTAATATTAACTTAAAATTATTGTAAACCCTTTAAATTCATCCTCATTTTCAGGGTAAGGTTTGCATGAAAACTACATCCCATCCTATATAGAAGGACGTGTAGGCTGAGATAGGGGTTGGAGTCACGGGTGAGTTATATTAGTTGGAAGGACAAAATAGGATCGAAAATGTTGCTAAGAAGTTTTTTTTCACATTTGCATTTCACACCATTCACTTTAAATCTACTTGACGTTCTATTGCAAACTTGTTTGAATTTGAGGTACATATATTGCAACTGCCGGAATTTGGCAAGGTTAACTTTCTAACAATATTTTAAATTGTTTAAATAATTTTTAAGAATATTTAGGGTTAGGCATGGAGAAAGAATAAGGTTTCTTCTCGATTAACAGGTTTTTGTTCATAAGAGCCTATGCTAAGTTATATTTACATATGATCCCTGTCTCTGATCTAAACTTAATGTTTATTTTTCAATTGAAAGAAATCCATAAAAGATTCCTAATCTATTTTGTGATGATGCGCATCTTTTAAAAACTAAGTCTTTGCTTTTCGCAGTATTTATTCTAGTAAAGTCTCCAAAAAAAGAGATAAATGATCAATCCCTGACGCTGGGAGCTAACTCCACTTTATTTTATTTTTTATTTTTCTCCTATCTCCTCCCTTTATTCTTTAGAATCAACTTATTTCCTATTAGTGGGCTCTCGGCCAAAACATATTACTCTGCTAATTCTTAATTGCACACAGCCTTTCTAAATCTCGAAGAATATCTAGTAGGTGTCTGCCACAGCACGACCCTTTTAAAAGATTAGGTAAACACGGCAGCAATGACCAATTATGTTAACTCCATATAAACTAATTTTAAATACAAAGCATGAAGATAATCACCCTAATAAAAATCTATTATGAGGTTTTATGATTGCAATGTTAACCTGGCACACAGTGCTCCCTTGGACTCGTCTCTTACGTTCGCTCGCTAAAGTCTAGCCTGAGTCGAGTCGCTCTCGAACTACAGGTGCACGTCTACCTGCTTGAGGAAAGGACAGGGTAGGTACAGAAAACAAAACACAGAGTTGTCTATCTGCCCTTATCCAGATATTTTGAGACTCGCTCTTTAGAAATTTTATTATGGGCTTGCAAAATATACTTTTATTTAATGAGAGACTTTCTATAGCCTCGCCTTCAGACTTAGCCGCTTTCTTAACCAGGTACGGGAGTTTTGGGTCCCGCCCGCTTATAAGAAGCTAAGAGGCTGATAGACAGGTTGTAGAATTTTTAAGTTAACTTACTTGTCCAAGGTACACGACGGAACGTGCTCTGTTCTTCAGTTAGACTTTTGAATTTTATTGAGATAATATATCACTTTCCGAAAAGGCACTTTGCCAAATAAAATGTTCAAAATTTTAATTCTATCTCTCTTTTTTCAGAGTCGGATTTTCTCCGTGATTTTTCGAAGTCAAGATAATCAAAATCGCCCAAATGTTTGCTTTCAAGCGCTCTGAAAATTTCCTTAGGAAAAAAAGGCTGAAGTACCTGAATGGCACTCGCTGTATTTCTCAGGGTTTCTCTTTTGAACTGGATAGAAGATTTGCTTCCGTCCACTCCTAGAGCTATCTCCGTTTAAGAGAAAGATTGTGGACTCAGGCTTTTAAGCCTAAGCATCAATATCTCATAAAATACTTAGAGAGACGTACTGGACAAGGATGGAAAGAGAAAGTCTCCAGCTTCTCCTGAGGTGCTCTCTAAGCTTGTTGCGTCTGACGCGCAACAGCCCCAACTCCCGTTCTCGGCTAGCGTAACTGTTTTTATAGAGCGAGCTCCAGTTTAGACTCCCACTACTTGCTTGAGCGTTTTAGTGGGAGGCTTTGGAGTCTGCGGTCTCTTACTGACCTATACTGAAGCAAATCTTTGCCCTGTTTTCCGATTTGCAAGGACTTCTGCCTACGAGAAAGCTCTTTGCTGTAGCCCGCTGGTACAACTGCCCCTCTTAAAATTTTCAGAGGAAGACAGTTTACAAAAAATAATAAAACGGAATACAATAAAATGATGATTTGTCTCTCACAGCGCTTCTCCTTACATTCTTCCTGTCTTCTCTGAGAATTTCAAACCATCATTATGGTAGATGTTTCTGTGTGGGTCATTCAGAAGATCTTTATAGTGTCTCGTCCATCCACGTGTTATCGGCCATTCTTGGGACGGTGACCATTCCCTATACTGCTTACAGCTGTTCGGTGTTTCTCGAGAATTTTCAACGCCAGGTTTCCTTGCCATTTCCTTCACGTTCCATCCGACTCTTTCCGCATAATCCTCGTTAAGTAGGAACCGTAAATATTCCTTACTAGTGTCAGGTAGAGCATTTACTGCCTCCTTCACTGCTGCTACTGTGACCTTGTTCGGTAGTAAGTCCTTGTCTTGAAAAATATTTTCAACCAAGGCCTCGTGTTTACTCTTCCTGGGCATATACATCCCTCATCGCGCCTTTGTTGCAATCCTTTCTTGGGTGGTTGCCTTCCACTCCAATTCTGCTTCGCTCTCTTCCGTCTTTGGATTCTCGGTCGAATCTTCTTGTTCCTGCTTTTCTCCGTTGTTAGGCTCAGCAAGACTGAGTGCATTAAGCCTGACTTCTCGCATGATTTCCAGATCCAGTTCCAAGTTTTCTGGCGCCGATTTCATCAGGATTCTTGAGTACCTACTCTTTTGTCTCTGACTTTTTTTGAGAATCGTAGAATATTGACTTCGGAGACTGTGGTATTTGGAAGTTTTCTTGTCTTACGTCGAGTTGTGGAGATAAAGCGAGACCTCATGGTAGATTCTGGATGTACAAGAATCTCGGTGATTATTGTGTCTTTTTCTCCAATCTCCAAGTTGCATTGTATTGCTACATTGCAACTTGTGTCAAGAGCTTTGTGCTGCGTTGCTGTGCCCGGCATGGTCGATGTTTCAATCGGTACTGAGCTGTGCTAGGTTTTCCGCTTTTCCTTTAGCCCTTCAGGTACCCGATTTTCGGCAGCTTCGTTATCCCCTCCATTGGAATTTTCCTGTCGATACTTTCGGAGATCATTGGCATGATATTTCCCTCTCTCTCGGTCTTGTTCCTCGTTCCACAGGATGTATGCATTGTTGGCGATCGTTTTCTTAACTCGGTAAGGTCCTTCGTATAATAAGAGAAATTTTGCCATGGCACTGGTTAGTGTATTCGATACATTACAGGCCTCAGCCAGTACTTTCTCTCCAACCGTATATTTAACGCTCTTTTTGTCTTTATTGAGTCGTACGAGTTTCTTTCCCCTCTTCTTATTTACCCGATCTTCAATCACCAATAATTGATCTTCCCTATTGGTTTGGGGGTGTGGCGGTAAGGGAGGTAGAAAATCGGTCCATCATCTTTTCGGTTTACGTCCCTACAGCGCCTCGTGAGGGGTCAATTTGGTCGTATCATGGTGCGACTCCTTAAGAATCGTTTCCACATTGTCCAGTTAAGCGAACCACGAGTTATGTTTGTTAGGTGGGAGGAGCGTACGAAACAATCTTGAAAATTCTCTGTTGACCCTCTCAACCATATTGGCTTGCGAATGCCTAATAGATGTAAGGCTCATTTGCATTATTCTTTCTTCTAATGCTCGTCGCCATTGTTTGCTGGTAAATTGAAGGTTTTCTCAGTCCCTGGATGACCATATGGCAAGTGACGTTCTTTTATCAAAAATTTAGTGGATTCTACAGATACATAAACGCGATATTCGTTGTTGTTCACGTGATATAATGTATCATTTATAAGTTTGAATCTTGTAAATTCATCCTTATTTTTCGCGATTTTTTTTCTAATCTCAAGGGCTGTTTTGTCTTCTCTTTGTTGTTGATGTAGGTTTCTTATCTTTCCTTCAATGTCCTGAGTCCATTCTTAGGTGAGCGTGTTGATAGTAGCTCTGGTTTCTCCACGATTTTTCTGATAGTTTCCCTCGTCATGTAAGCGGCTTAAAATGTCAGCGATTACATTTTGTTTTCCAGGCAGATCTTCTATCTTAATTTTGTAATCGTGAATGGCCAGAATCCATCTTGTAAGGCGTGCATTTACGAACTTACAGGTCTTTATAAAAATCAATGCAAGGTGATCGGTTCGATTAATTATTTCAGCTCCGTACATGTAGGTGCGGAATTTTTGCAAGGCCCTTACTATGGCCAAGGGTTCTTTTTCAGTGGTAAAGTACATTAATTCGGGACCTCTCAAAGTTCTGCTAGCTAAAGTAATAATCTCTTTTTCTGAATTGTCGTTTAATTGATACAGCACTGCACCGAGAGCATAATTGCTTGCATCCGTTTCCATGTAGTACCCTTTTCTGGGATCTGGAAAATATAACATAATTGAAGTTCCGGATAATATCCTTTTCTTATTAGCTTCAGTAATGGTACAGTTTCTGCGGCGTGTTTATCGGTGAATTTTGGATGAAAAATAATTAGACCTAAAAATCCTCTCAACTGTTTTACATTCTTCGGCGCTAGAAAATCGTGGATACAACTTCTTTTCTCCGGATCTGGCTTCACTCCCTCCGTAGTTAAAATAAATACAGGAAATTTCGTTTCTTTTTTAAAGAAATGAGATTTCTCAAGGTTAGGATTGAGATTATGTGCTTCCAATATTTTTAGAATTTCATCCAGATGTTTTAAGTGTTGTTGGTTGTTTTCATATGTGATCAATGTGTCGTCAGCAAAAGTGATGATATGTTCTCCAAATCCAAGCAGCGCGTGATCAAGTCCGCGCACGAGTGCAGCTGTACTCGTTTTTAATCCAAACGGTACTACATTGAACTCGTAACTCCTGCGTCGGTATTGGAATGCGATGTATTGGCGTGAGTTTGAATGTAGTGGTACCTGCAAGAAGCTGCTCGCCGTGTCGAGATTCGACATGACGTTCATGCCTTTACATTTTTAAAATAGAACTTCAGCAGGTTCTGGACATTCCCAATCTTCGATAAGAATCTCATTTAACTTCCTAGCATCAAGATATAAACGGATTGTGCCATCTTTTTTTAATACCAGCACAAGGGGATTTATGTAAGGGCTGTTAGAACGCTGAATAATTCCCATGTTAAGCATTCTTTGTACTTCTTGGCCCACTTTTTCTCGGTGGGCCATGGGAATCGAATAGCTTCTTCCGACGAAGGTTGTCCTTCTTTCACTTTTAATTCGTGCTCATAGTTTATTAGTAGTCCAGGTTCTCGACGGAAGACTCGCCGATTTGAACAAAGAATTTGTCCAAGTTCCTGCCTTTCTTCAGGCTTCCAATCGAGATTTTCGTCAACTTTTATTTTTGATTCCGACCATTCGACTTGTAGAGGGAGTTGTGTTTTATACATAGGTTCGCTTTCATCCAGCATGTCTTCCATATTTTCTTGGAAAAATTGCGCGTTGCTCAAATGAAGCTGCCCCTCTGATTTTTCATTTCATCGATCCTGTACAATTCGTATCGTCGGGTTTGCGCCCAAATATGGAAAGGGTAATAATAATAATATGTAATGGTACAATTAGGAAGGAAAATTGTACAAGAACATTAGGCAACTGTACGTCCCATAAATTTGTCGATTGAGTCGTACTGCTTTGCCCCCCATGGGCCCAGTTACTGCCACTTCTGCTAAAGGTAGACACGGGTAACGTTCGAATCTTTCTTCATTTGAATAAAAAAATTCCGAGGAGATACATGTGATTTCTGCACTCGTGTCAATTAGAGCATTCGTTAAAATTCCTTCGACTTGAATGTTAGCGGTGTAACATTTTGACTGTTTTTTTGTTGTGGTACATTTGTCTTCCTCCATTAATTCTTCTTTGGTATTTGTCAGCATGTGAGTTGTGGAGATAATAGTGGTTGCCACGTCAATGTCTTCATCATCATTATTTTCGTTGTTTATTGACGTGGCCCCTGCTCGTTTCCCGCCTCTCGTGTAGTTTCTTCGGTAGGGTACGTGACGTCATAGGTTTCCGGAATCGGTTTGACTTCGATGCTTTGTACTCTGTATTGCGATGTGCTGGGCTGTAGCTGCTGTTGTCGCCATGAATTATTTTCCCAAGGGGTACGCTGCCACCCTGCAATCGTACTTGGTCTCGGTCCTGGCGTACGAGTAGAACGTTGCGCGCCTCCTGTTGCTGGTTGCGGCGTCCAGTTGCCACGATTTCCGTGATTGTTGGCACCGGTGCGTGTGTGGCCATTATCTACGTTTTAAGAGCGCCACGCATTTGGAGTGTAATTTGCATATTTGATTTCGTCGCTGAAATGTCTTGCTAACTTTCGTATCACTTCCCCTTGGTCAGGAGTGGGGATGAGTTCGCTGGTGTCAGCAAACATTTTTGTAGCGTATTCACCTCTAGATCGGTCCTTATTTGGCTGGCAAAAATCCGGATTCGAGTTTCCTCTTTACCTCATGCTGTGTCTGCTCTCCCCAGTATCGCTGATGGAACTTTTCTAGTTATGACTAGAGGTTTGTGACGTTATGTTTAATGACCAACCACCAGTCATTATGGGGTCCAGAAAGGGACTTTTCAACTAGATAGTTCGCGTCACATGCACGTGGTCGGACTACCTCCCAATATTGCCTGAGTGGTGGCACGTATCTCATTGGGCTTTCCTCGCCATTGTGCTCCGGAAGGACGTACTTAATATTTGGCTGAGTGACGGGTAAGTGAACATTGGTTCTCCTGTCAATGTTTCCTATCATGTGCTCAACTACTCTTGCCTGGGCGGTCTCCAGTCTGTTTAATTGGTCTTGCATCCTGTATTCCCTTTCTTCCAGACTTTGTGTGACGTCGGCTGTGCTTTCAATTGAGCGGTTAATGCTGCTTTCAAATGTATTTATTCTAGCTTGCATTTCCTGCTTCCTTTCAGCCATTTGTTGGTCGCGCCGACTTCTAACTTCTTATAGAATTCTCTGTGTTCTTTGTTCCAGTTCTTCAAGGCGTCGATTTATTGTGATTATCATTTGGTCCGAATCGTTCGTCTGTGGAATTAATAGGGCATCTTCCAGATGTTCTGGAGAGATATTCCGCACGGTTGTATCCAATTCATCTTGAATACTGTTTTCATCCATGGCGACCCTTCTACCACCTTTGGATGAACGCAAGTTAGTTTTCGCCATTTTCATAGATTGCTCGTACTGATATACATTTTGTTCATTCGACGTATTGTTTTTCATATTCGATCACCTCTTCAGTTCGCGGTATTCTTTTTTTATTGCTACTCTAACCATTTATCAAGTTCTGCCGTGCCCCAAAGTACATTTTTCTGGCTCGTAGGAGGTGACAGATACACTTTTTTGAAGTTGCCTTTAAAAAATGCTTCTGTCAATTTATTTTTGTCAATTTCAAAATGGAAAAAGATGTAAACAAAACTTTATCCTCTTTTACGCTCGCATGCCCCGCACGTTAGGCGCCAATTGTGACTGCCGGAATTTGGCAAGGTTCACTTTTTGATAATATTTTAAATTGTTTAAATAATTTTTAGGAATATTTAGGGTTACGCACGGAGACCGAATAAGGTTTATTTTCGATAAAAAGGTTTTGATTCATAACAGCCTACGCTGAGCTATATTTACATATGATCTCTGTCTCTGATCTAAACTTAATGTCTATTTTTCAATTGAAAGAAATCCATAAAAAATCATTATCTATTTTGTGATGATGCGCATCTTTCAAAAACTAAGTCTTCGCTTTTTGCAGTATTTATTCTACTAAAGTCTCTAAAAAAGAGCGAAATGATCAATCCCTCACGCTGGGAGCTAACTCTACTTTCTTTTTCTTGATTTTTCTCCTATCTTCTCTCTTTATTCTTAAGAATCAACTTATTTTATATTAGTGGGCCCTCGGCCAAAACATATTCCTCTGCTAATTCTTAATTGCACACAGACTTTCAAAATCTCGAAGAATATCTATTAGGTGTCTGCCACAGCACGACCCTTTTAAAAGATTAGGTAAATACGGTAGCAATGACAAATTATGTTAACTCTATATAAACTAAATTTGAATACAAAGCATAAGGATAATCACACTGATAGAAATCTATTATGAGGTTTTATGGTTGCAATGTCAACTTGGCACAGACTGGTCTCTTGGACTCGTCTCTTACGTTCGCTCGCTAAAGTCTAGCCTGAGTCGAGTCGCTCTCGAACTACAGGTTCACGTCTACCTGCTTGAGGAAAGGACATGGTAGGTACAGAAAAAAACACAGAATTGTCTATCTGGATTTATCCAGATATTTTGAGAGCCTCGTTCTCTAGAAATGTTATTATGGGCTTCCAAAAAATACTTTTATTAATGAGAAATTTTCCGAGGCCTCGCCCTCGGACTGAACCGCTTTCTTAACCAGGTATGGGAGTTTTGGGTCCCGCCTGCCTATAAGAAGCTGAGAGGCTGATAAAAAGGTTGTAAAATTTTCAAGTTATCTTACTTAACCAGGGTACACAACGGGACGTGCTCTGTTCTTCAGTTAGACTCTTGAGTTTTATTGAGATAATATCTCACTTTTTGAAAAGGCACTTTGCCAAATGAAGTCTTCGAAATCTTAATTCTATGTTTCGTTTTTCAGAGTCGGATTTTGTCCGTGATTTTCCTATGTAAAAATAACCAAAATCGGCTAAGTGTTCGCTTTTGCGCGCTCGAAAAATTCTCTCAGGAAAAGAAGGCTGAGGTAGCTGAAGGGCACTCGCTGTATATATTCTGAACTGGATAGGACGATTTGCTTCCATCCACTCCTAGAGCTTTCTCCTTTTAAGAGAAAAATAGCGGACCGATGTGAAAGAAGTTCTGTCTACGAGAAGGCTCTTTGCTGTAACCCGCTGGTTACAATATATTCTGATCAAATTTTTAATTTTTCGAAATTGGAGATTGAGGCCAAAATTCTGTATTTTGAAGAAAAGAAGCGTCACCAACATAAATTTCTGATTAAATTCACATGGAAACAACACCCCACAAATAGTTTAAGCGTTATTTGACAGAAATGCAATTTTTGACTATTGCCAAAAAACATTGTTTTTCAACAAAAAGTTGGAAAGACGAATGAAAAGAATGTCACTAGTATTTTTTTTTCTACCAAAGTCAGTAAGAGAGTTGTTTAGGAAGCTCCAATGAAGTTTTCTGGAAAATTTTGGAACATTTAGAATATTAGTTAGAAACTGTTGACGTTCTAATTTTCCGGCACGATTGATTTTCTCCCACGTAGCTCGCTGCCCGACCAGTAAGACGTTACTACAGCTTTAGGTGGAACTCCATCGCAGAGGACAGTTATTTTTTATTTATGATACGAAAAATCAGCCCTTATTCTGGGTCATATAGAATGCGAATGAATCGAAATCACTAGTTTAAAATTTTTTATAGTTTTGAAATAAAAATATATAATAAATAAACTCAAGAAGATAAAGACAATAATAAAAATTAAAGTGGAAATTCTATATTTAACACAGATATTGATTGTTAAATATTAATTATTATATCAAACACATGAAATAAAAGAGTTGTAACTTTAGCTCAAACAAATATTTTAGTTGAATTTACTGGTTAATTAAATTAGATTCTTTTCGTTATAGCTTATTATTATCACTTTAAAATAATAGTAGGTTTATTATAAATATTATCTTTAATTTTTTTTAAATAAAAACCTTCACTGCATTTATATGATGCAATTTTTGACAGCTTTCATAACTCGGTTCAGATAAAACTTTTGAAACAAAGAAAATATAATGTAATATTTCAACGTTTATTTTAGGTGGAGAAAATCAGAAAGTGTTTGCAGGTATGTTTACAAATAGAGATCAGATAGAGGACACGCAGGATACAAGAAAGGAAACTTGTACAGATTCTTTATTTTGAAGACTTTTATGAAGCCCATGTCTCTGGAAACGGCAACGTTTAAATATTTTAATCAGAGAGGGAGGACAAAATTGTTACGAGCCATGATTGTCCACATTTTATTGTATTCGATTTGAAAAATTGCTGACGAGCTCTAAGCCATAGTTTCATTTAGCTCTGGGGCAACAACGGCTTCACAGGCGGGACCCAGCCTACACGGGAGACATTCAATCTCGCCGAAAAATTGAAACATTAACAGTTTGGTAACTACTATTTCAATTGAGCTAAAACTTTTTAGAAAACTTCTTTGAATCTTCTTGACCAACTTTTTAATTGACATTTTTCGCTTGCATATAATTCGCTCGAATCTCGAAATGATCAAAGTTGTTTGTGCTCGAATTGTGCAACGCCTCGGTAAAAAATTACTTACATTTTTTCAAACAAACATTTTAAACTTTATCTAATCGTATCGGCCGCAGAAGATGGCATTGCAGACTTATTATGAATTTTACTTAAAATTTCAAAAAGTTCCCATTTCATCGCGTGTTGAAGTGAAAAAAGGCGACACATTTTAATCGAAGAAACAACTTTTTTTGTAAAAAGAAAAAAACGCATAATTGAATTTCCAACGGGGATACAGATTTAAAAAACTTAAAATTCGAAACTTCATTCTCAAGTGCTTAGGGATCTCCCCACTTTAGCAAAATTATTTTATGTCTCTTTTTTGCCGCGGCGCGTTAATTACGCACATAAATTAAATAAAGAAATTTCAAAATTTCAAATACAAATATTACCATTTCAAGCGTTGGACTTACGACACTATTGACACTTTTTCACACGTTTTTTAACCATTCGAGTCTGTTGGTATTATTTTGAAAGAATGACACTAATGTTACTATTTTCGCAAATTACTCGATAGTTGAACTATTTTTAAAATTTGTTTTCAAACATATTTTTAAAATTCTTCGCTGATGGGCTAAAACAACATATCGCCATCTCAAAGATCGAGAATTCAAAAATGTTCATAGTATTGAAGATTTCAAAAGATTTTAAAGTGCTCAAAAGTTTTGAAAAAATTTCAAGAAATATTACAAATTTCAAGATTACTCATGGAATTTAAATTATTTCGAAGGATTTGCAATTTTACAGGGCTTCAAGGGATTTTAAGGATTTTAGGGTAAAAATGAAGTGGAATGAAATTTTAAGGGACTTCTAGGACTTTTTTTTGTAGGATTACTAGGAATTTCACAAGATTTAATGTTATAAATTTCAAGGTATTTCAAAGGATTTTAAAATGGAAAGTAAAATTTGTATTTACATCCTGTAACATTTTCTTTTCATTTCCAAGTAATTTAAAGAGATTTCACATTTTTAGGAATTTTAAAAGAATTTTGTAGAATTTCAAAAAATTCCAAAGGCTTTAAAAAGGTTTCCAGGTTATCGGTAATATTTCAGAGATTTCAACGGAATTCTACCGATTTTAAGGGGTATAAATAGGTTCACAAGTTGCCAAGGAATTTTGAGAGAATCTCAACAACAGATTTCAGGATTTTTTGAAAGGATTTCAGTGGATTTCAAATACTTTCGGGTATATATTAAAAAATTCAAAGAAATGTCACGAGATATAATGGGAGATGTATATTGTATATCAGATATAAATACAGTTAATCCCTTGATATAATATTGAAATAATTGCATAACACTCGCAAATTATCAATTCGCACCGTGCGCAAGAAAGTCTAGTTATGGCTCTCTCTTTTTGCCTTGTATTTTCGATTTTCGTAACTATTAATAAACCCGCAAATGAGAAATCGAGAATGGATTTTTTCATTTTCTAATGAAAATTATTTAAAAAATTTTATTTTTCATTTCAAAATATAAGGAGCACATTATTTTCACCCAATTGTGTATATGGAATTATGAAAAGTTTATTCGATGTTAGAGTTCTTTGAGCAAACAGTTTTTTCGATTTTACACTGTTCGAGTGAGATTAGACTCATCTACTTTTTAGTTTGGATGGCAATATAGCGGACTATATATATAAAAAAATTTATTTTAGAAAAGCTCAGTTTAATAACTAAAAATTACTAACTCTGAGGCTTTTTTTTAATCTCGAGATGGATAGTGTTTGATCCTCAGCTGTTCTGAATAGAAATGCTCCTTTGCCCACTTCTTCGTATTTCCTGACCATTTTAAGAAAAGGGTCTTGTCCATTTGCGACTATATGTGCTGTACCTAGATTGATCCTGCTGTGAAGACATTTGAGATTCATTACTTCGCGACCACCTCGACGGCATTAGTTGTGAACTTGCGAAACATGCAACTTAAGGTTTAAGCTTTTGTTTACGTGCATAACCTTTCGTGACCCGATGTAGAGGGATCTAAGCTCGACCCTCGTCCATGAAACCAGTTCAAATGTATAGAGTACCACCAGGACGGGAAGCATGTTCGTTGCAGATACTTTGTTCCTCGCAGATAGTTCGGAGGACCAAATCTGTCGGATAAGATGTTTGTATCTGCATCGGAGAGAATTCTTTAGCGATTTTACGTCCTGAATGGATATCTGAAACCAGGTAAATTAATATTTCTGCTTTGGCTTGCTATTTGAAATTACAGTTCAAATCACAATCACAGAATTCGCATTTATATAAATGTTAGGTAAAATAGCCAGAGACAATAAAAGTCGGAGTAGTATTAGGGATCAAACCGAAATCTCCTTATTTCAATCTTCGTTGATCCAGAAAAGGAATCGCAGTAACTGATGGAGAGTGAACTCTATATTCCACCTCGAGAACACATTTTCTAGATCGTATCGTTCAAATTCTCCACCGAACGCAAAATCGGTTTACCACATATATGTGAAGGAAGTTTACGCTTACTTTCTGTCAAAAAAGTACCGGGAATTGATCATTCAAAAAGCCCACTTGAAGAGATTGTCAAAAATCTTGTTGACGCTAAGTTGGCACCATTGTCCTGTATACTGACGTTAAGTTCGAGCGCAATATGTCAATTAGTTTGTTCACAGTGCTCGATGTTGTCAGTCTATCTTAAGTGTGTTTTGCGATTTTTCCAACTGATAAGAATATCGAACAAAGAATTTGTCTCAATTCGTACATTTTCAATGATTGTTTGGGCATGAAACGCGTTGCTGCTCGACTAGTTCCGAAAGAATGATAACGCACCATCTCACAAGGCTATCATTGTGAACGAATTTCTTGACGTTAAATCCAGAGACTCGGAACTATTTTGTCTCTCTCCTGTTTCTCTCTCTGTTTTGTCACGCCTGAGTGCTCACCGCACATCCCTCCGCAAACGCCTCTCACGTATCCCCGCGGCGCGGTGTCAATTCTCGTAAGGGCCAAATCCTGTGGAGCTAAATCCAGGTTTCACTGTAAAAATATTGCAGTTAAAAAAAAAGATCAATTTTTAACTAAAGTGATGAATTTTCAACTAAAATGATAAATCTTCAACCAAACAAAATTAATTCTCAATGAAAAATGTAATAATTGTTTTTTTTAAATCAAAAATGGTTTTAATTTAAAAAAATAGTTGAATTTTAAGAAATGAATTTTCAACAAAATTCTTGAATCCTCAAAAAAAATATGAGTTTTCAACCAAGAATATTAATTTCCTGCTAAAAATACAAATTTTCAATAAAATAGTTACATTTTCATCCAATTATATGAAATTTGAACTAAAATTATGAATCTTCAAACCAAAAACTAAATGTATAACAAAGAAGTTTAACTTTAAATCAAATATTTAAATTTTCAACCAAAAAAAGATGTATTCTCCAAGAAAAATATAACAGTTGATGTTTATTATTTTCAACAAAATAGTTACATTTTCAACCAAACAAATGAACTTTTAACTTACATGATGAATCTTCAACTGGAAAAGTTAAATTTTCAGTAAAAAATGTAACTGTTAACAAAAGAAACGAATTAAAAAAAAATGGTTAGATTTTCCACAAAAGATATGAATTTCAAAAAAAAATTAAGAAATAATAAAGAAATTTTAAACAAAAAAAGTTCATTTTCAACCAAATAGTTGAATCTTCTTCCAAAGCAGTTGAATTTTCAACCAAAAAATAAGATTTTTCAACAAAACAGTTGATTTTTCAATTAAAAGAATGGCTTTTTAACAAAATTGTTCACGTTTCAACAAAATAATTACGTTTTTAAAACAATAATTAATTTTTAACCAAATAATTAAAATTTCAATCAAAAAAGATGAATGCATGAAGGTATAGACCGAAATCGAAAAGTGTGCAGTGAAAAATTAACTATATTCTCTATCACAAGCTCTTTAGTTTAGAATTTAACTTCTGTGTTGATAATCTTTTTTCTTCTTCAAAATTGAATATTTTAACAGAAAATTTAACTTTTCTATTTTTGGTTGAAATTTTATCTTTTTTAATTGAAAATTTAACTATTTGGTTGAAAATTCATGTCTTTCGTTGAAAATTCGTCTTTTTGGTGAAAAATTCATCTTTTTTGGTAGAAATTCCATCTTTTTGGTCAAAAATGTAACTG
The DNA here is from genome assembly GCA_011634705.1 of Andricus grossulariae. Taxonomy (NCBI): domain Eukaryota; kingdom Metazoa; phylum Arthropoda; class Insecta; order Hymenoptera; family Cynipidae; genus Andricus; species Andricus grossulariae. The sequence continues at coordinate 158,540,213 of JAABKJ010007545.1, forward strand.
TTAAGTTGAAAATTGATATGCTTTGCTTGAGAATTTAACTAATTTGTTGAAAAGTCATCTTTTTCGGTTGAAACTTCAACTACTTGGTTGCAAGTTGAAGTACTTGGTTCAAAATATCTTTTTTGTTGCAGATTCATAATTTTAGTTAAAAATTCATGTTTTATTGTATTTCGTTAAAAATTCGTCCTTTTCGGTATAGAAAATTAATCTTCTTGGTAGAAAATTCAACTATTTGGCTGAACATTCAAATATTTGGTTAAGAATTAACTTTTTTGTTAAAAATTAATATTTTGGGGCTGAAAAGTCAACTGTTTTGTAGAAAATTCGTCGATTTTGATTTGAATTCAACTGTTTGTGATTTGATATTAAATTTGTTTAGGTTGAAAATTAAACTATTTGGTTAAAAATGTGTCTTTTTTGTGTAAAATAATTCTTCTTGGTTGAAAATTCATCTTTTTGGTGGAAAATATATCTATTTGCTTAAAAATTCTCAATTTTCAACGAAAATTTAACTATTTAACTACTTGGTGAAAAATTGATGCATTTTGTTGGAAATTCGTCTTTTTAGGTAGAAAATAATTTTTTTTGCCTAAAAATCCAACTGTTTGGTTGGAAATTAATATGTTTTGCTTGAGGATTCAACAATTTTGTTGAAAATTCATCTTTTTTTTGTCAAATCCAATTGTGTTTTATTTAAATTAAATTTGTTTTTGTGAAATATCAACTATTATATTTTTTATTGAAAATTGATATTTTTAGGTTGAAAATTCAGCTCGTTGGTTGCAGTTTGAACTAGTTTCTGAAAAAATTCAGTTGTTGGTTAAACATTCACAATTTTAGTTGAAAAAAATTCAACTATCTGGTCGAAAATTCACTTTTTTTTCTTGAAAATTCGACTGTTTTGCGAAAAATTCACTTTTCTTAATTGAAAATTATTATATTTCAAAGAAAATTTGAATATTCAACTACTAGGTTAAAAATATATACATTTTGCTGAAAATTTGTCTTTTTTGTCAAGAAATAAATTATTTTAGTTAAAAGTTCAACTTTTGGGTAAAAATTATTACGTTTTGGTTGAAGATTCAACCATTTTCTTGAAAATTCGTCTTCTTGGTCAAATTATATAGGTTTTTCATTTTTAATTAAAATATTTTTTTGTTGAAATATCTACTATTATATTTTTGATCGAAAATTCATATTTTTAGGTTGTAAATTCAACTCCTTGATTGAAAGTTGAACTACTTTCTTATAAATTCATTTGTTTATTTGAAGATTCATTATTTTAGTAGAAATTTCATCTCTTTGGTTAAAAATTGAACTACTTTGTTGGAACTTCCGTTTTTTGGGGTAAAAATTAATTCTTTTGACTGAAATTTTAACTATTTAGTAAAAAATGAACTTTTTTGTTGAAATTTCATATTTTCGGGTTGAAAATGCAACTATGTGGTTGAAAATTCAACTGTTTTCTAGTAGATTTGTGTTTTTATTGAAAATTAATTTTCTCAAATGAAACTTTAACTACTCCATTTTTTGTTAAAAATTGATTTTTTTAGTTTAGAAATTCAACTGTTTAGTTAAAAGTTTATGTAGTTTGCTGAAAATGCGTCTCTTTTGGTAGAAAGATAATCTTCTTGGTTGAAAATTCAACTATTTTGTTCAAAATGTATCTATTTTGTTGATAATTTATTCTTTGATGCAAAAATAATTTTCTTGGTTGAAAATATCACTATTTGGTTAAAAATGTATTTTGTGGAGAATTCGTCCTGTATAGTTGAAAATTATTCCCTTTGGTTGAAAATTCTACATTTTGGATAATTTTTTTTTCTTTATCGACTGAACAATCTTTCTTTATTGAAGATTCAAGTATTTTGTAGAAAATTCCTCTTCTCTGGTTTATTTAAAATTAAAATATTCTCTGTCGAAATATCAACTATTATATTTTTTATTGAAAATTGATCTTTTTAGGTTTAAAATTCAACTCCTTGGTTCAAAGTCGAACTAGTTTCTTAAAAATTATTTTTGGTATTGTCTGATTGCGTATAATTTTTTTTTACTATTTTTTAGCAAAACGGTACTCTATTGAAATTTACCTCAACAATGATACTAATAGTAAGAATAGATTATGAGGGTATGAATGAACTAATTATATAAATAACTCAATTAAAAGTTTAAACCTTTCATAATTACCTTAATTCATGAAATAGGCTTATTCCAGTAGAATTTCTAGAACACTTTCGTTTGAATATGCACTGAGCATATCTCGCAGCTTCTCAAGTATAATACAATAATCCTGCGATAATAAGTGGTTTCTATTAGAGGTGCCATCCAATGGTTAATTTGCCATTTCCTCTGAAGCCTGGTGCTGAGCGACAAACTTCCATTCACACGCTCAGCATTATGAATGCCTTTGTCAAAAATATTTTTTAATTGGCATTAGGGTCTGTAATTTTCATTTTTTCTGTTTTGAACATTTTTTTTATTGATTTTTTTTTCAATCATATGAAACCTAACGCGTTTTGTCCCGGATTCGGACACTGGACTCATCAGTAAGTCTCAGCAGTAATACTGTATATTTACATACAATTTTCTCTTTTGTAAATTTTGTCATTCATATTATATGACAGTTCAGCCGCGGATGGAGGCTGAAACTTAATTTAATTCGACATAAATTTTTCTTTCTTTCTTTAATTTCACAAAAATGAGTACCTTCTCGATACCATGTACCTTATCTCTAGTTTAAAATTCTCACAACCGCAAATTTTAACGTTTTGTATTATATTCTGGCATATTTGACCGAATTTTCATTTTCTCTTCCGGCATATTTTTTGACATCATTTTTTGTTCCGAGATATTTTGTCAGAAATATATTTTTAAACTTGTTGAAATTAACCTAGAATTCTTTGAAATTCACTCACTGTCAATCAGGCAAAATATGCCGGATGAGAAATTAATCAAAAGTGCTTTGACTGAAAAATCAGTCATTATTATTCACAAAACAGTCGTTTTAACCAATGAATCAGTCATATTGCTGACTGAATCAAATCCCTTGAAATGATCAAATTTTAGTCAATAGTAATGACTGATTTGTCTGCTATAATAAAATAGTCAAATTATTTATAAATTTAAATTCTTCATTAAATTCCTACATTTCAATATATGAATAATTAAAATTAACTGTAAATGACTAGTTAAAACGTTCAAAATGACTGATATAATAAATTAAAGTTACCAGTTAAATAATTCAAAATTACTGATTCGGTAAGTGGACGTCACTGATTATATCAATTCATCTTTATAGGTAGAAAAGCAATTTTTTCGGTTCAAAAATAATCATTTTTGTTAAATTTAACTGTTTTTGATTTAAAATTAAATCTTTGTTGGTTGAAACATCAACTATTACACTTCTTGTCGAGAATTTATGTTTTTTATTGAAAATTCAACTCTGAAATTGTGTCTTTGGTTGAAAATTTAACTATTTTATTGAAAATTCGTTTTTTAATGGTTAAGATTAATTTTGTTCATTGAGATTTCCACTATTGAATTTTTAGTTGAAAATTGATCTTTTATGGTTGAAAATTCAATTATTTGGTTGACATTTTTTTTTTGTTGTTGAAAATTTAACTACTTGGTTGAAAGTTGAACTACCGTATTAAAAAATTATTTTTTTGTTTGAAGATTAATGAATTTAGTTTAAAATTCAACTATTTTTTTGAGAACATTTTTTCAAAAATTAATCTGTTTTAGTTGATAATTCAACTTTTTGGTCAAAAATTCATGTATTTTGTTAAGAATTCGTCTTTTTTAGTATAAAATTTATGTTCTTTCCGAAAAAATTCTTTGTCTTTAAATTTTAAATACTTTTAAAAAATGCAACTACTTGGTTGAAAGTTAAACTGCTTGGTTAAACGTTCATTCTTTTGGTTGGTGACTTATGATTTTAGTTGAAAATTAATTTCTTTGTTTGAAATTCAACTATTTTGCTAATCTTTTTTGAAAATTCATCTTTTGTACTTGAAAATTTAACTTTTTGAATAAAAATTCATCATTTTTGACTGAAAATTAAACTTCTTGGTTCAAAATTCATCTTTTTTGGTTGAAAATTTAACTACATGGTTTAAAGTTGAACTACTTTGTTAAAAATTAATTTTTTTGGTTGAAGATTCATCATTTTGGTTGAGAATTTATCTCTGTGGTAGAAAATTATATTTTGTTAATTAATTTTTTTAACTGATAATTGAACTATTCTATATTTGGTTCAAAATTTATCTTCTTCAGTTGATAATTCAACTTTAGGTTAAAAATTCATGTATTTTGTTAAAACTTATTCTTTTTTAGCATAAAATTAATCTTCTTTGCGGAGAAGTTCTTTTTTTTTAATTTAACTACTTTTTATTTGAAAATTCAACTACTTGGCTGAAAGTTAAACTATTTTGTTCAAAATTAATTTTGTTGGTTGAAGACTTATTATTTTAGTTGAAAATTCATTTTTTTTTGTTGAAAATTCAACCGTTTGATTGAAAATTAGTTTTTTAATGGTTGAAAATTAATTTCACCTATTAACAATTCAACTATTCAATTTTTAGTTGATCTTTATGGTTGCAAATTCAACTACGGTCGAACCTGGATTTAGCGCCGATTTTGGGGCTGACTTTGACGTTAAATCCAGAGACTCGGAACTATTTTGTATCTCTCCTGTTTTATCTCTCTCCTTTTTCTCTCTCTGTTTTGTCCCGCCTAAGTGCACACCGTACATCCCCCCGCAAATGCCTCTCACGCAACCCCACGGCGCGGCGTCAATTCTTGGAAGGGCAAAATCCAGGGGAGCTAAATCCAGGTTTCATTGTATTTAGTAGAAATTGCATGTGTTTTTTGGAAATTCGTTTCTTTATACATTAATTTCTCGATCTAGGAATATGTTTTTGTCTAAAAAAAAATGTTGTTTTCCTTCATTTAGGTCCATTTCCTTTTGGGACCAGAGACATTTTCTCCACTTTATTCGACACACAGAAAAAAATAAGGTTTCATTTTGCACAAAGAAACGGCGTCAACATGTAATAAAACAAAATTGAATCATAATTGGTTCATATTGAGCAATACGAATATTGGAACCAATTCAATTTTTTTCAGTTTTTACATTGATCAAGAGAGCAAACATAACTGAAGTTCACATTTAGTTTGTAAGAAAATGACCTGGAAACAAAATTGAATTCGTAGTGTTTTCTGTGCATAATTTATTATTTAAAATGTAATTACCCCCACAAGAATGACATTTCTATTTTTCTTTTTAATATAAGCGACCTCATCTCTTCCATGGTTAGGAGACTTACATAAATCAAAAGACCCTTTTACCAAAATCGCACCGGATCCATTAATATAACCTACTTTTCAAACTTGATTCTACTGCTCGAGGTTGTAATAATTGTAGAGTCACGTTTGGGACATAAAACGTATTCTATATGTCGGAAACCAAGCATCTTCTGAAGAGAATCCCCTTCATACGAACAGAGAGAAGGACATAATCTGCGTTAGACTTTTTTTTCCACGCTTTCAGAACTTTTTGGCAAATTTCAGCGATTTCGCTCCCAAGATACGCTTTTCCTACTTTCAGCCCTCTGAATAACTGTCACTGACAGATATGGGTTATTCTCCACGTAGAGGGCACTTTTGAAAAAAATTATATTAAACAAAATTTATTGATTAAAAAAGATTTTAATTAATTTTTTTTAATTAAAATGAATACATTTTTTATGATAGTTCAAAGCTTTTTAAAACTAAAAAATAATGTCCAAATACAAACCAAAAGTAAGGTCACATCGATGGATGTTACGCCGATGAAAAACAACGCAAAAAATGTTCTCAAAGTTTTAAAGTAAAATGAATTGAAAAATCCTTTGGCAAATCATTTTCTGTCGCACTGATTCAAATTTGTATCTTTTATTCAGTAACTTTTGTTGAAAAGTATCAAAGTTATTGTGAGTTACGTCGATGGATACTGATAAATATACGCAAGGTTTTCTTGCATTTTTTTTATTTGCGAACAAAGTTATTAATGTTTACACTTAAAATTTACAGGATGAATAGTGAGATTGTTTTTTTCAATCCAAAGTCCAAGCAGGGCCCAAAAATGTATACCTAAAAACGATTGCTGTTTATGTATCGATGTAACTTCAGAAATATTTTCGAAGACACTCATATGTGCTTATGTAGTGTATATTGCACCAAAGCAAAAGTATTAATGGTAAAAATGGTACTTTTTGAGTCTAACTTTAATATTCTTAAGCCCCACTCATGTATGGACATCTGTTAGAGCGATTTTTCGGGTACATTATACTTTTTTTACTCTGGCTTACAATAATGTAACCTAATTTTTACTATGGAATTTGTTATGTGGTACTAAAATGAAGATCTTTTCCAAGTCTTACAATAATACAACCAGTAGTTTTAACAATATAATCCATGGATACCAAAGTGCCCTGTCTGTGGAGAATTATATATGTATATATATATATAAGCGATATCACTGGTCATAACTAAAGCCTATCTGGATGCAGAACTAGGGCATGGTCAGGATATAAATAAAGATCTGTCGATACCGGATGAACGAAAGACACTTTTTTACTGATAGTCCATCGAACGTGAACTCGCGGAAAAAAATGGCAGTTTTGTGCTTCAAAATTTATGTTTCATTTATTTTGTGAATTTGTGCAAAAATATTTAATTTCCCATGAGGAAGCGTCCATTAATTACAGGCCTCGGACTCACTTTAAAGATAAAAAATAGTGCAAATAGTGTCAAAAATTTTGAAAAATAGTGTTTATTTAAAATGTTATTCTTTAGTCTATAAATTATCAAAATTCCTATTTATTTATCGCAGACTTTACAACTTTTCCCCTTTTACTCATTTTTCCACTTTAATTCCAACTAAATTAATAGGAACCAATAAGAAAATCCTACTAGTTTTGGTTGAAAGTAAATTTCACATTTTTTGTTAAAAACACGACTGTCTGGTTCAAAATTAATCTGCTTCAATTGAAAATTAAACTTTTTGTTGAAAATTTACATTTTCGGTTTGAAAATTCAACTATTTTTAGAAAATTCGTAGTTTCGGCTAGAAAATTTTACAATTTGATAGAAAATTTCACTATTTGGTTGAAAATGTATGTATTTTGTTGAAAATTCGTCTTTTCAGCTTGAAAATTCCATTATTTAATTGAATGTTACTTCATTTTTGCTTTCTTGACTAACAATTTTTTTTATTAACAATTCAACTTTTTTCTTCAACATTTATCCTTTTAGTTAAAAAATTCATCTCTTTCTGTAGAAATTTCACATTTTTTTGTCAAAAATACGACTGTCTGTTTGAAAATTAATCTGCTTCAATTGAAAATCAAACTTTTTGTTGAAAATTTACATTTTCGGGTTGAAAATGCAACTGTTTTGTAGAAAATTCATAGATTTGGCTCGAAAATTAAACAATTTGGTAGAAAATTTCACTATATGCTTGAAAATTTATGTATTTTGTTGAAAATTCGTCTTTTTGGCTTGAAAATTCAACAATTTGATCGAAATTCTTTTTGGTTCTTGAATAACAATTTTTTTTATTGAAAATTGAACTATTTTGTTCAACAGTTATCTTCTTGGTTTCAAAATTCATCTCTTTCTGTAGAAATTTAACATTTTTTGGTTAAAAATGCAACTGTCTGGTTGAAAATTAATCTGTTTTGATTGAAAATTAAACTTTTTGTTAAAAATTAATTTTTTGGTTAAAAATTCGCCATTTTTGGTTAGATCCAACCGTTTTTTTATTTTTAAATGAAATCTTCTTTTTTTTAAATACCTACTATTCGGTACATTTTTTCTTGAAAATTCATCTTTTTATGTTGAAAATTGAACTCCTTGGTTGAAAGTTGAACTACTTTCTTAAAGTTTATTTTTTTGGTCAAAGATTTCATAATTTGAGTTGAGAATTTGTTTGTTTGTTTCTTGGTGAAAAATTAATTTTTTTGACTGAAAAATTAACTATTTTGTTGAAAATTCAACTAATGGGTTGTAAATAAACTTTATTCTTATTAATTCGTATTCTCAGGTTTGACATTCAACTTTTTTTTATAAAATAACTTTTTTTGGCATGGAAATTTAACAATTTGTTATATAATTCAACTATTTAGTAAAAAATTAAAATATGTTGTAGAAAAATCGTTTTATTGAAAATTAAGCCTTCTCAATTTAAATTTATCTACTCCATTACTGGTTTTAAATTTGTCTTTTTTGGTTTAAAAATTCACCTATTCAGTTAAGAATGTTAGTAATATAAAAAAAATATATACTAAAAATGATTTAAATTAAATTTTGATTAAAATCACATCCATTATTCAAACTATTTAGTTGGAAATTTATGTAATTTGTAAAAAGTTCATCTCTTTTAATAGAAAATAATCTTTTTTGTTGAAATTTTTTATTTTTTGATAGAAAATTAATCATCTGTGTTTTAAATTCAACTACTTAGTTGAAATATATGTATTTTGTTGAGAATTCATCTTTTTTGTTAGAAAATTAATCTTGTTTATTGAAAATTCATCTTTTTGGTAGAAAATGTAACTATTTGGTTGAAAATTCAACTGTTTCGTTGAAAGCTCATGTTTTGACTTATTTCTAATTATTTAACAAAATATATATATTTTAATTGAAACTAGTTTCAGCTGCTTAAATTACTTATTATTCTACTGTATGCACATTACAAATTTCTTTTATATGTTTCTTTTTTATTGTGTAACATTTCATGTTACACACGTCCGATAAATACAGAGTCGAGGATTTCCTTCAAAACTATTGAGATCCCTGAAAATCCCTTGATGTCCTTTAAAAATCGTGGAAATCCTTTAAAATCCTTTTAAATTTAAAAACGTTTCAAATCCCTGAAATATTTCGAAATATTACGAGATCCCTTGAAATCTTTTATATACCTTTAAAATTCATTAATATCTTTTAAATTCGTGCAAATTGTCTCCCCGCATCTCTTGAAATTCCTTCAAATCTTTTGAAATCTCATAAAAATCCCTTAAAACGATTTGAAATCCGTAGATATCTTCTAAAATCTCTCAAAATCGGCTAAAATTCTTGTTTCGAATTCGAGATCGCTTAAAATCTTTGAAATCCCTTTAAAGTTTATTGAAATATTCTAAATCCATGGAATATTCCCGAATCTCTTAAAATTCCACAAAATATTTTAAGGTCCATTGTAATCTCTTAAAAGTCATAAATATTTCTCGAAATTCCCTAAAATTCTTTATAATATTCGAAGATCCTTTGAATTTCCGTTTAATCTTTAAAAATCGTACAAAATCCGTTAAAATCTTTTGAAATCTTTTTGAACCATTTAAAATCTTGTGAAATTCCTTCATATCCCATCAATATAGGATAGGGCTCTTTCAAATTGGAATCTTTATTAATTTAGTCAGTTATATGAAAATTTTATACATATTTTTTTCGTGTGCAATATGAGAATAATTGCATTTAATTTTTTTTTAAATTAATTTAATAATCATGGTTTATTTCAAATGTGTTATTGTTTTTTCATTATAATATTATACGTAAATTTATCATACAAATATTAATATATCATCTACAATGAAATTTCTTTGATCTAATACTTTTTACTCGATATTTGAATGTTCTATTTTTCAATCAACTAAATTTGCATCCACACATGCAAATATGCAACATACATATTCAACGAATAACTCGACAGATTCGAATGAATAATTTAATAAAATATCAGTGAAAGATACTAACATGGAAATAAAACTCACGAATGCTTTATCAAATAATAATAATGAATTACGTAAATTCTTTTGGTTGAAAAGGGACGGTAACATATTTTCAAGTCTGCAAATCACTAAAAACCGAAATTTAAACCAATTTTGTTTTAAATATCTGTTTTTCAGCGCAATTGTATTTAGTTTTTCAAACGTACAATTTTACAATTTCTTCAGTACGTAAAATATTGTTTTGTTAAAAATTCGTCCTTTTTGCTTGAAAATTTAACAATAAATTTAATTCTACTATCATTTTTACATACAATGCATATGTTAATTATGCAGTGCAATGAAGTATGTATACAAAATAAAATAAGTTCACTTCGGTTTTTGGCATGACAATAATAGGGCTAAGGTGCCAAGAATTGGTGTTCTGACATTGCAATTTTTTTTCATTATAGATTAAAAAAATTTTTTTGTTAAAATTTCAACTAACTGGTTAAAAATTTGTCTTTTGCGGTAGAAAATCAATTTCTTTCGATAAAAATGCAACTGTTTGGTTGGTTTGGTTTTAACTCTTTTTAATTTAAAATGAAAATCTTTCTTGGTTGAAATATCAACTATTACATTTTTGTGCGGAAGATTCAACCATTTTCTATAAAATTAGTTTTTTTTTATTCAAAGTTAATTTTTTAAATGAAAATTTAACTAGACCATTTTTGGTTAAAAGTTGAGCTTTTTTAGTTTAAAGTTTAAACTATTTGGTTGGAAATTTATGTTATTTATTGAAAATTCGTCTCTTTGGTTGAAAATCGAACTAATTTGTTGAACATTAATTTTTTTTAACTAAAAATTTAACTATTCCAAGTTTGATTGCAAATCTAGCTTCTGTAGTTGAAAATTCAACTATTTGGTTAAGTATCTATATATTTTGTTAAAAATTCTTATTTTTTGGTATTTAAATTATTCCTCCTAGTTAAAAATTCGTATTTCTTGGTATTTGAATTATTCCTCGAAACTTTAAATTCAACTCCTTGGTTAAAGATTGAACCGCTTTCTTAAAAATGTATTTTTTCGGTTGAAGATTCATAATTTTAGTTAAAAATTTATCTCTTTTCTTAAAAAATGAACTAAATTGTTGAAAATTCCCTTTTTTTGTTAAAAATTCATTTTCTTGTATTGACGATTCATTTTTTAATGACAATTGAAATATTCCTTTTTTGGTTGAAAATTGATTTTTTTCAGTTTAAAAATGCAACTATTTGATTAAAAATTGATGTATTTTGTTGAGCATTCGCCTTTTTTGGTAAAAAGCTCGTCTTTTTGGCTTGAAGTTTAAACATTTTGAATAAAATTCTCTACTTTATTTTCTTAAAAACCTTTTTTGGGTGAAGTATTGTCTTTTTTTATTTTAAAATTAATCTTTTCTGGCAGAAATTTCATCTTTTTATTAAAAATGCCACTGTTTTGCTGAAAATAAATCTGTTTTGGTTGAGGATTCAATCCAACTGTTTTTGATTTAAAATAAAAAATTTTCTTGGTTAAAATATCAATTAAAAATTTGGTAGGATCTCATCTTTTTGATTCGAAATTCTTATCAAAATTTTTTGTCTTTATTGACTGAAAAACATTTTTTGTTTGAAAATTCGTCTTTTTTATTTTGAAATTAATCGTTTCTGGTAGTATCTTTTTCCTTTAAAAATGCAACTGCATGATTGGAAATGAATCTGTTTTGGTTGAGAAATCAACTTTTTTTTAAATTCGTATTTATTGTATCAATTTATTTTTTCTGGATTGAAAATTAATTTTTTTTTTGTCCAAATATAAACTATTACGATTTTTATTAAGAATTCATCTTTTTGGTCAAAAATTGAACCGAGTATATTTTGTTGAAAGTTGAACTACTTTATTAATTCATAAAAAAAAGAGTCTGATTATACCAAACTTCCCATTCCCCAAAATTGTCCTATGTTATTTTTGGATGAACCCAATTCCAGTAAAATCTAAGCATTTTATGTTGCTCATCCAATTTTACTTATCCATTTGATTGATCCATGAAAGTCCTGACTGATTCGATTAAGTGACACTATTCTTATTTATTCAAACTATAAGAGAGTGGATAAGATTCCCTTTTTATCTCTTGGTGGATTCGAGGGTAAAATTAGAAATTGGGTCATATATCTGTAAATAAACTAGGTCATTTATTTCTAATTTTTCTATAATCAACTTATGGATTACTCAGATATATAAAACGAAGACTATATTATAATATTTAGGAAGCCACCTTTCAGGAGTTCAAATAGATACAAATGTTTTTGAATACTTCAAGTTATAGAAGTTTGCAAAAAAGAATTTAAATAAAGATTTTGTTGGAAGTAGCAATTAAACTTCTAATCACATGTAATTGATGAAAAAAATTGAAAAATAAATAAGGTTTTGAATTATTATTCAGTATAATACCTTTCTTCCTGCTCTAAATTTACGCATCCATGTTGTCATTAAAACTGAATGCGAAACCCAAATCCGGAAGGGAGGAATCAATAAACGGTATATACCAAACCACTAATTAATACTTAAGAGCGCCACATTTTACAAATAATCTAGTACGTTAACCACTTATTTTAATCAGTTCTTATCTGAAGGCAAATTATTCATCTTTTTTAATAAGGCAATTTTCCTGATGCCTCGAGGCAAATAAAAAGTGATACCGGAGACAGTTAATTTTTTCTAGCAATCAAAAATGTTTTCCTCATAAAATTAGAACAGACATTACTTTAAAGAAAAATGTTTCCCTGGCGCGTAACGATTTTCTTAGAGTAAATACCACTTCATCTTCAGATTCAAATAACTAATTTAAATGTTTCAAGAAAGTCAACTAAGGTAAATATATGTAGTGGAACATAATTTATACGCAATAGATATCATATAAAAAAATATGCGGGTCTCTTTTAGTCTAAATTATAATAATAAAATCATAAACATGAAAATTTTTTTATATTCAAATTACTCAAAACTTGAACTAACTTGAAATGGAAGGAGTCTTTAGGAATCTTAATTTTGAGAAAAGTAGATAATTTCAATTTTTAAGAATTCGTACTAAAAATTGACATAAGTGTTAAATTAAAGCATTTTTAAGTCTAGCTGCTTTAATTTGAAAGTGTTGCATGATGGAATATTTCGGATTTGAATTTAAATTTATACACTTTTATTTTGGGGAACATGCAATATTTCCTGGTCGCATTAAGATTTATTTATTGTGTTAGATTACCTTTTAAACTGATGTTAATATGTATTATGCAATACATTCAGTCTAAGTTCTGGTAATTTTTAATTATTAAAGAAAAAACTGTTAAAACGATTTTATTTTTCATAAAATCTCAGTTTTATTGAGATTTTAATAATTCATCATTTTTTGTATAAAAAAAGCAGGATTTTTCGGAATTAATTCTATTCGTCTAGTTTTATCAATCACACAACGTAAATAGTTAATGAGAAGTACAATAAATTTCGTTAAATTAAGGAGAAAATTGTAAACAATATTTTCTACAATTTTTGCTTATTTTGCTTTTTTATGAAATATTTATAACTTTTGAATAGTTTCTGAAATGTTGTGCAATGCTACTAAAATCTGACGTGAAATTTGAAAGTTTAAGATTTAATTTAAATTAAATGCTTGTCATATAATATCCCTTTGTATTAGTACATATTTTCGACGCCAGAACGAAAAAAATGATTTTGTATTAAACTTGTATTAAATTTGATACTAAAACGCCAATACATTAATTTTTTAAATCGTTTAATACCTTCTGGTGCCCCTTTTGGATTGAAATTTTTAATTTTTGAAGTTTTCAACAAAAATATTGTGTGCAATTATCTCAACAAAAAAAAATTATTCAAATTATCATTTTTTGATAATGACTCAAATCAAACGTTTTTTTTTCAATCTCAGTTCCCGAATTTATTTAGTGGGCATTAAAGGAGCGATTCAAAATTTGCTTATGATCAGAATTTTTTTATCACTAATGTCATCATAAAATTCTTAATTTATAGCTATTTTCAATTCTGCTTAAGTGCTGCGAAAACTAAGCAAATATATTTTTTTCAATTAAAAGAAACTAAAGAAATCCAAAAACAGTCATTACAATTTTTTTAAACATTTGAACAAAAATCCAAAATAAAAAAATATTTGTTTTGAGTCATATCCAACAAATTATATACACACACACACATATATATATATATATATATATATATATTACAAAACGAACAATATTTTTTCAAGAAAACATAGAGAAGCAATCGGAATCTTAAAACACCCTAATAACATCAATAGGGACAATGGGCATAATACCAATCCGATCTGGCTTTCCGTTTTCCCGGGTTTCTTAAAAAAGACTTGATTGGCTAATCAAGTTCGAGCAATTCCTACCATGGAACGCTCTGGCCAATCATGGGCATCGTTGAGAATCTATACAAGAACAACGTAACCTGAAACTTCAGTTTCAGGTCAGCCCTGGAGAAGTGAACTGCAATGTTGACGAAACGTCGGAAAGTTTCGTAGTTTTGTACACGATTGAAACCCGAAAAAGCTTTAAATTTAAATTTATAATGAGTTCTTATTAGTTGCCCTTCTTGATAACAGGAGATAAATTAAATTATTCACTAAAAATATCACACTGCCTTTATACTGAAGCAAACATTTCACCAGGAGTTATGACATAAACATACGCGACGTTAATGATTTTAGAGATGAAGAAATTCACTTGTTAAACGACAATTTAGTTAAATTTCTCAGTATTCTTGACATAAATCAATTACATATATGTATTAAGCTTCTTTTTCCCAAATTTGGAAGAGGGATCTTTTGAATTCTGATGAATTCTAACTTGGCAGAGATAGTTTTTTCATTGCCTTTTTTAAAATCATAATTGAAATTAATTTCAAAAATTTCCGTTGCATTTCAAGAATGCCCTGTTTCAAGTCAAATTTTAATTTTCAGAGCAATTCCCCACCCTGAAGTGAAAATTATCACTTTTAACGAAAATTTTAGTTTGAAAGGGAACCTCAAATGAAAATTATAATCCTTCAATAAAATTCCCTGCTCAAACGTGAAAATTAGAATTCTTTACATAAATTTCCTAACTTAGCAGGATGATAAATGACACAAGTCAACAAACATAATTGTTTGCATACTTATTACGGCGTTATTCTCCACTTTTTAATTACCATATGCTACAAGTTTTCAAGCTGGTGACATGGCATTACGTCAAACTACAGGTTTAAAAAAATGTCGAATACAAACATCAATTGGAAAATTTTATGTGCTACATTCAGAAGTCAAATTTAAGATCAATAGCTATTAATAAAATAAAAAATTGCATTTATAATTCTTTTTTATCTTCGTATATTACAAGATTTCAATCTGGCAATGTAGCACTAAATGAAAATATTCATTCGAACAAATTTTCAAATGCAAATTTTAATTGTGAATTTCATATAATAGATTAAGAATTCTAATTCAAGACTGATATTTAATAATAAAATGAAATATTGTATGGATCATCACTTCTTGTTTCCATATGTTACAAGATTTTGATCTGGAAACGTGGCACTAAATATAAATATTGATTACGAGGTTTATATTATGAATGTTTCATTATAGAGTTAGAATTCAAATTTAAGATAAGAATTAATAACAATTATTTTCATTATATAAGGTACACATACTTCCGCAATTGAGCAAAGCCACGCAGGCAAAGAATAGAGTGAGGATCTTCATTCTTCCTCTATACGAGCACAGATAACGATAGAGAACTCAGGACTAATGCTGGAGAAGAAGAATTTCGCCAGAAGCGGCTGCTTTTATAGATTATTTACAATTGAGTGGAATGGCGAAGATTCTTGATATCTGAATTTCTTATATCTACTGGATTGGTTAGTAATAGAGCCAACAAAAATGTTTCTTTAACATTGAGACGAACTGCCTTCAACTATGAATTGTAAAGGTGATAGAGTATCTTTTGCGGAAGAAAAAGTTCGATAACACTCACGGAGTGACTGAGCAATAAAGTTAAAAGTGGAAAACAACTAAATGTTTAAAAATTTTTGTTTTATCTTCAAACACGTGTCCGCGAATTCTCGAAATGCTTTGTTGTTGAAAAACTGATTTCTTTCCTAATTCGTGAATAACACTTTGAATATCTGCAGGCATCACAAGATACTTATGCACTGCAATCATAATATGTTACCAGTTTGTTCTCGTGATTATTTGAGCCTTTTTTGAATAACTCCCAAATGATTGATTTTCAATACGTGCAATACTTTCTTCATGATTACCTTATTTATTGCAGTCAAAATTTTAGAACAGTTTTTGGATTGGGAAATGTTTACTATTCCTAATAAGTTTTGTGATTATTGGAAGATTATCCCCCTCGATGGCTGGTGTGTAGTAGTGTTGATGCTAGGGTGGTGGCTCACTTAGTCGGCTGGACAAATTTTCTGCACAATCTATTTAGTAAATCAAAATTGTAAAATAATTTAAAGTTGCGAGCTAGTGATAGTTTTTGACCTAGAAAGCACCGATCACAGGGACAATTACTTCAACTGAATATTTTAGGTACAGAGGTGGCAAATCCCTTCTAAGGTCTTGATACCTATCCTTCTTCTTCTTCTCCTTGACAGTGATGTTGTAATCGGCCAGAGCCGAGAATTTGATCACGTATATAGTTCGTTTCTCGAAGTCTTGGAGAACAATGTCAGGCCTCGAGTGCTCAACGGAGACTGCTGTCCGAAAATAGTAGTTCCAGAAAATTTGGCACTTCTCGTTTTGGACAATTGAATCTAGCTCCCTTGGAGCGTTCGTCAGGGCAGGGTCGCGGCCAACATTGTAGGTTCAACAAAGATGGTAATAACGCACTCTTAGGGCCGCATTATGTACGTAGATATACGTTGTTACCGTATGAATGGGACATCCAGATAGTATGTGTTCTAGGTACTCTGTGTGTGCATGACACGCTCTGCACCTATCGCTGGGAACTTCTTGACATAAAATGCAGTGAAGACATTCAAGATTCAATATTCCGTGACCACCTTGACAGCATGAGATGTACAGTCACGAAACAGAAGCCTTAAGGTAAATGCTTTTGTTCAGATGCATAACCTTTCGGGACCCAATATCGAGGGATCTGAGCTCGTCCTTTGTCCATGGAACAATTCCAAATGAATAGAGTACTACTGGGATAGCAAGCATATTCGTCGCATATACTTTGTTTCTTGCCGACATTTCGGAAGACCCTATCCGCCAGATGATACGTTTTTATCTGCTTTGGAGAATAACCTTCATAAATGTTACGTCCTAAATGCAGCTCTGTGGAACGCCCAGGTATGTATAGGTCTCTCCAGCTCCAATAAACATTGGCGCATTTCTCTTACCCGAACTCCATTCCAGTCTACTGAGTGTACTCTTTGACAATGCCTAGAGCAAAATGTAGTTTTTATTCATTTTTAGCATAGATCTTAAGATCATTAATGTAAAATACGTGAGTGATCTTATGCTTTCAATTTCCAGGTTTTCCGAACAGGTACCCTTCGGAATGAAGAAGTGCAAGAAATAGTGGCCATAATGTGAGGCAAAATAGAAGAGGGCTCATGGTGTCGCCCTGAAAAACACCTCTTTGGAAGGTCATACTGTTAGTGATCACACGATGTTTTCCAGATGGAAGAGTAAATCTGGCTTTCCGAAGCGGCAATAATCTCTCTATGTACCGCACTTTGTGTGGATGAACCCTTAGGCTTTCCAACAGACAGATGATAAGTCTATGGGAGGTTGAATCAAAAGCTTTCCGGTATTGAATCCAGGCCATGAATAGGTAACGCTGATAGGAAACTGCATCTTTACAGACACATCTATCGATAAGCAGGTTCTCCCGACATCCTGCTACGCCTTTCTTTAAGCCGCGTTGTTCGCACATCTCTCGCCACACAGGTTCAATTGTTTGAAAAATCCTATCATCTCGAAATGCTGTGAAGACCTTATACAGTGTATTCAGACAAGTTATTGCCCTCTTATTCTTAGGGTCAGCTTAGTTGTATGCCTTTGGCAGGAGCACTATGCGCCCTTCCATCAACTACTCCGGAATAGGCTCTTGCTACTTTAGATATCAGGTGAAAATGCGGGCCAGATGCTACCATCTGGTCCCGGAGCAGAATAGTTTTCATGCCTTCTAATACTTTTTTCACCTTCTCGATAGTTATATGTGGGCATTCCTCCTTAGGTGTTATGAGGGCACTGCACAGCTCCTCAAAGGTATTTATATATTTTTTGAGTTTTTTTGTCAGTGGATGCTGGACTGCGTAGACTTCTCTTCAATATGCCATGTCGTCCACTCTCTACTCTCGACTTCTCCTTGCGTTTGAAGGTACTCGTATTCTGTCATAAATATGCTGCCTGATGGTCGTGCGCAAACATGTGAACCGTGGCAGCGAAAGTCCTGCCAGATGTTATGTAGTCAATAACACACTGAATGAGGGACACGTACTGCGTTGCCCGGTCTATCTTGTTGTTGATGTTTCTTCGGGTCATGAAGCAATACTCTTGCTCTATTGGATGCGTGCTTACAGTTAGTCTCAGCGTCGCCTCTCTTTCTTTGTTGCGGCTCTTTCTGACTGCGGCTGAGTAGACGCTATGTAACCTTTTCGTTCACAGGCCATACTGGTATTATAGCACTCTAGCAGGTCGCCCCTGCGTTAATGCGTTTACTTGAAAGTAATGAGATTCTGCTGCTCCATCGTATTAAATACGTCTTGGTTGGCTCCCCCAACTCTAGGATAGTTGGCATTGTTTTCCGACCCATTGTCGGGAGCTCTGTGCATTCGATTGTTTTAAAACGCACTTACACCAACTAGATTTGGTGTTATCATTGTTGTTTCCACGAGCAGCTAGGGAAAAGGGTTCGTTCATACTTGTAGAGCCCCACATTCAAGGTTTGAGACACCTCACCAAGGTATAAGGACCCTCTACCGCAACCCAAGGACGCGTTTAGTATACTCTGGGGGGGGGTGGGGTGGAGCAGTTGTCTTGATGGGCTGTATTCTGAATAAGTTTTCGCAGTCTCGAATTAATTGAAAACCCAAGTTTTATCCTTGATCTGTTAGTATACTTCTGGGATGATCCATTGGTGTGATTAACCGCGATCCCACTGGCAGCCAGTGTCATTTTTAAATGGCAGTTACTCCCAGTTTCACCCTGTGGTGGTTGTTTCACCCTTTTTTCAAGTTTATACATATATACAAGAAGATTGTATGGGCAAGTCAGAATGCGTCTCGTGCTTAATTTGTGATTGACTACATAACATCTGGTAGACCGGTCAAGGAAAGGGTTCGAAAAATTGCACCAAAACTGCGGATCTTGAATCACACACTGAACAAGTCAAAGCTGCTGACAATCAAGCAGCAGATTGTTGAAAAAATACGGCTGTTATCTGACGCAAGGAGGAGAATACAGAAGAGGAAGAGATGGATCAGGGAGAACCTAAAGTTTCTAGCTGACCCATCTCGCCTCTTTAGTGATCACCCTGTTTCTGTCAAAAATCCACCCAAGCCCAATGAGGTAAAGACTTTTTGGAGAGAAGTATACAAGACCCGAAAACACTAAATTTGAAAGAAGATACTGACAATATCATCCGCTTCAAGGAATTTCGCGACAACCTTACGGAATCTGAGGAAAAATGTCCATCAATTACTGTCGGAGAGGTGAAGGAAGCACTTAGAGACACGAAGAACTTCTCCGGTGCTGGACCAGATTATATCAAGAACTTCTGGTGGAAAAAGTTTACTTCTACCCACCAAACTTTGGCCGGCATATTCACATTATGTTTAAAGTCGGAGACGCTAATTCCACAGTGGCTGGTGTTAGGATGCACTATACCCCTACCGAAAAGAGGCAACTTCTTCAACCCAGAGAACTACAGGCCAATAACTTGTTTGAACACACTCTGTAAGATCTTTACACCAGTCCTAAACAACAGGATTGTTTGGAAAATTGAGCCTGTATGGCGTGAGATGTACGAACAACGTGGCTCGAAAAAAGGTGTAGCAGGCTGTCGAGATAAGCTACTAATTGACAGTTGTGTCTGTAAAGACGCTGCAGCCCATCAACGCGTCTTATTGTGTGACAACGAACACATCAGCTTCCAGAAAGGCGTCTTTCAGGGCGCAGCCATGAGCCCTCTGCTTTTTGGCATCACACTTCTGCCTCTATCTTTCGTTCTAAGAAATTCTTCTGGATACCTCTGTGGCGACACTAGCCGGCGCAAGCATAAGGTCACTCATGTATTTTATATGGTTGACCTGAAGATCTATGCCTCTGGTAAAGGCAAACTTCAAACTGTCATAAATATCGTCAAGAAGTATATAGGAGAGATTGGGATGGACTTTGGATTGGGTAGATGTGCCAAAATTCTTCTGAAGAAAGGAAAATTTGTTGGCGTTTCCGAGGACCCTGAGCTTTTGGATATACATGTTATTAGACGCCTTAACACTGAAGATAACTATACATATCTGGACGAGCCTTTGATGTCACTGCACGTAAGAGCATACATATGCATAAAAGCTTGCACATCAATTCGTCAGTTCCGCGATTATACATTTCACAATGTCAAGGCGGACGCGGGCTTCTGAATCTCCAGTTTCTTCATAACAGAATTGTTCTAAGTACAGCTTACATGGTTGAAAATGAAAAAAAACCTCGCATAAAAATGGTCAGGAATCACGAGATAATTGTCAAACGAGCGTTCCTTCACAAAGCCGCGGAGCAGGCGGCTGAGACCTTTGGCCTGAATTTTAACATGAGAAGTAAGGAAAGTGCATCACTCCATCTAGATGCTTCACTTTCAACAGCCGAAGTGAATAAAGCAGAGTTTGCAGCATCGGACCAACAGCTATTCAACAAGAAAATGCACGGAAAATTTCACAAAAATGTAGAAAGGCATTTTATGTCAAGAAGTTCTGAAAGATAGGTGCAGAGCGTGTCATACACCCGCCGAATACCTAGAACACATACTATCGGAATGTCCCACCCACGCAGGAACGACGTATACCTACAGTCATAACGCAGCCCTAAGAGTGCTCTATTACCATCTTTGTCCCGTTTATGGTGTTGGCCGCGACCCTGCCCTGTCGAACGCTCCAAGGAAAATAGAGTCAATTGTCCAAGGGGAGAGGTGGCAAATTTTTTGGAACTACGATTTTCAGACAGCAGTCTTCGTCGCACACTCAAGGCCTGACATTGTTCTCCGAAACTTTGAGAAACGAACTATATTCGTGATCGAATTCTCGGCTCCTTCCGAATACAACATCACTGCTAAGGAGAATGGAAAGGAGGAAAGGTATCAAGACCTTAAAAGGGAGCTGCAACGAATGTACCTAAAATATTAGGTGAAAGTAATTGTCCTTGTGTTAGGTGCTTTTGGAGGTGAGAAACTATTACTGGTTCGTAACCTCAAAGCCATACTCGCGTTCCAAAAATATGCCACGGCACTTGCGAGATGGATGCAGAAAGCTCTTATCCTTGGGTCTCTTCGTGTCCTCAAAACACACGAGGGTTTTGCCGGCCTTATATATATATAAAATCACGAAACTTATTAGGAATAGTAAACGTTTTCCAATTATAAAACTTTTTTGAAATTTTGACTAAAATGAATAATATAATCTTGAATATAGTAATAACACGTATTAAGAATTACTCATTTTTTACTTCTTATTCAAAAGAGGCCAGAATAATTACAAGAACAAACTGATAACATGTTATGAGTGCAGTGCAAAATGATTTTGTAACGCCTGCAGGCATTAAACGTGTTATTCACAAATTAAGCAAGAAATCTGTTTTTCGACAACAAAGCATGCGAGATCTCGCGGACACGAGTTTGAAGATAAAACAAAAATGTGTGAACATTTAATTGTTTCCCACTTTTAACTTTATTGCTCAATCACTTGATAGGTGTTATCGAACTTTTTCTTTAGCAAAAGATACTCTATCACTTTTACCATTTATAGCTTAAGACGGTTCGTCTCAATGTTGAAGAAACATTTTTGTTGGTTCTATTACTAATGAATCAAGCAGATATGGAGCCACATCCTGACAAGCCCCTAATCCTTTCCCTGTATAAACAGGGTTCTTGGATTAACAATTCCTGCCTGCACTAGTGACAAGCGCCTGGTCAGAACCACCTAGGCGCCTTCGATGTGTTGCAGAATTATCTTCATCATTGGGATTCCCGTCTCAGCCATAAAAAGGCTAATTCAGGGCCCCTAGATTGGGTAGGTGATCCAGAGCCGCAAAGGCTCCAAAAATTCGCACCACTCGTGGTGGACTACCCCCTGATGAGCCTTCCACCACTGGCGTTTGGTTAGAAGAGGGTCCCGGAACGAGCCTCTCATTTTTTTTGTGTTGTTTTTTGTGTTTCATTCAATTGTCCCACGAGAAGCCAGGGAAATAAGAAACATCCTCTGTAGAGCCCCGCTTGCACGGGCCTTGACACGGCGATCACATCGTAGCTTGGCAGCATGAGAACTCGCGCCCTCGATATTCCAGGAGGTTTTGCCTTTACCCCCTGGAATGATCGCTCCTCAGTTTAAGTCCCACTGACCAGAGTTCGTCAATTCCCCAGAGTAGCCACACCTTGCGATTGCAGCGTCTCTGGTTCACCTATCCAGGTCTATAGCCCTATGAGACCCATCGGCCCTCCCACCAACTACAAGATCCTGCGATCCCTAGGGAGAGAATCACTGATGTTATAAAATGTCAAAAAGGTCCTGAAATTGTCAATTTTGCATATCTCCTGAGTTGTTTTGTATTTTTAAACATTATTTAAGTATTTTTTGATAGATCTTATAGAATTTGTAAGATTCTACGCGGTTGTACGTGGCATACAATAATAAAAAAGGGGTTTCGTAAGAGGTTTTTTTCGTGATAACGAAAAAAGTGACAAAAAGAATGGTGTAAGGGCAAAATGAGTGATGTGAGAAAAAAGCGTTAAGTAAAGAGGGTAATGGGAGGGAAGCCAGAGGGAAATCAGTTATGTCACGTAAGTTTGAGAGAAGTGAAACATATAGAAAAAGAGAAGGGTGAAGAATGTGTGGAAGGTTTTAGGCAAGAGTGGAGAATAGGTGATTTGGGTAACGTCTAAAGAAGAAATAAGTTATAGGACATATGGGGGGGTGGTGAACTTGAGTAAAGATAGTGGAATTGGAAAATCGAAAGGAAAGAGGGGAGAAGGAAATAGGCAAATATAAATTTATCATGTGTATAGATTAGGTCGAATATATATCTATCACTTTTTTTATGCTTGAAACCCCTGCATAAATTAAAATTTCGGTGAAATATCTGCAATGGAGTGTGGTTGTTCCAAAATGTCATAAATCTCTTTTTTACAGAAGTCCGTGCTATGGATAATCGTGGTGAAGTTGGTCGTGGCAGAGATGGTCGTGGTGGAGTTCGTAGTGCTAGAATGTTGGAAACTACATTTCCAAATCCTCATCCAGGTAATGCTAATGCTTCATCCAACTGCCTATGTACTTATCTTCTGACGCACAGTTATTTTTTGAGTATAAAGTAATTTCATGAATCACTTTTTCGAAGATCTCGCTCTTTGGACTAATCACGGTCATAATCATTTCATTGAAATTCAAAATCCTGATCCTAATCATCAGGATCGTCCACAGAGACGGATAATAATATCGAAAGTTGTAGATCACGGTCCATCACAATTTCATGTTCTTATTGGAGAACTCGTACCTGACTTAAGAATTGCGAATGCAATGGTCCATTTGGGTACGCTGTTGTCGACCTCGAAGACAGCGAACGTTTATATGCTTGTCTCAAACCCAAATATCGTCATCACAAGCCTGAGAATATTTTGATTTTGTATCTACCAAAATCATACAAAACGTACTCGTAATTTCATGTCTGCTGACAAATTGAGAATAATATTCATGTCTGCGCACTTCGATTCGTATATATTTTCCGCATCGGTGAAATGAACGCCCATGCGCACTTTAAAGATAAGATATGTACTTTGCTTACCGGCACAGTTGTGCACAATGTATTTTAGTTACATTATAGGTGCTTTGAGCATTCACTCAGGGTGTATCTGGAATTTATGTCAGGGTTTGATAACCCATAACTGACAAATTTTCAACAGAATGGTTAAATCCTCAATCAAAACAGAATAATTTTCAAATAAACAGTTGTATTTTCTTATTGCTTCATCAATTAGTTTGTTTGTGTAATCGTTGTGTGTAAGGATTTGTTTAACGTTTTGTAATTCCTTTTTTAAGTTATCTTCTTCTGTTATTGAGACAGCTCTGTATACAAGGGAGTTGATGATCGTTCGGTTTTGAGATGTGTGGTGTTGGGAGGAGGCATATAGGCGTATGTTTGTTTGAGTGGGTTTTCTGTAAGCATCATATTTTACTGCACTATCAGATCTTTTCTTAAAAAGGACCTAATTCGCCAATCAAGTTCGATCAGTCCCCACGATCTCTCGCCAATCACAGGCATCGTAAAGAATATATATTAGAACAACAGAACATGTAACTTGTGTTTCAGCTTAGCCCTGGAGAAGTGAACTGCAATGTTTACGAAACTTTGGCAAGATTCGTAGTTTTGCACACGATTAAAACACGTAAAACCTTCTTTAACCTTCTCGAGCTAAGACACTAACATCTGAGCTTTCCTAAAACGGTGTGAAGGCAACAATATCGTCCTCAAATTCTTGCAGTTGGAAGAACATTTAGGAACATCTAAATCCAAATCAATATTTCATAAAACAAGTTTGCTTCTCTTGAAAGAAAAAATACAACATACCAAATATAATTTGCAGACAATCTCCAGAAAACTATCAAAACTCAACATTTTCCCATCAAATACTCTTAGATTTTACATTTGGCATGCATTGGAACGCATATCATTTCACCAATTTCAACAGGTGAATCAGCTTCCCAATCAAAAACAAAATATAAAATTTGAAAAATCACTCCCAGTAAGGCACACACCAATAACTAGCACAGTAGAAAACATCTCGATCCTTCCTCTCAGCAATGACGTGATTTCAGCCTTATCTAAAGGACATCATTTTGCTGTAGCTCCCTCCAAAATCCAAAGAGAAGAAATCATCAGTAATTTGGAATCCACAATATATACCCTTCCACACGAAGTCAATCAGAATAAAGACATCATAATATTACCTTCAGACAAAGGCAATACAACAGCACTAATAAATAAAGAAGACTATAACAACAAAATCATGGAACTTCTAACTGCCGATACACAGAAAACTCTATCACACACGTCCAAAACTCTTTTGACTTTATCAGAAAGATACAACAGATTCACGTTCATTCTCAAGACATCCTAGTGAGTTTCGACGTAGCATCTCCCTTTACGAAAGTACCAATCTCATACCTTCGATAGAAGACTTTCCCAATAATACCTGCTTCTCATTCAATAACCAATTCTACGAACAAACCTCAGGCGCAGCAATGAGATCTTGAATATCACCTGTAATAGCCAACATCTTCATGGAAAATCTAGAAACTAAAATCTTCAACCAATCCAAACTTAAAACCGAATTCTTGTGCCGTTATGTTGTACACACTTTTGTCAAATGGAGACATTCTTCTTAACTTTCTCAAATTTTTTTTAACAAAATTCAAAAATTAGGACGCAAGAAAAGGGTAATTAGGTAATACAAATACAGAGAGAAAACGAAGGAAACGAGTACACCAAGCTATTGGGTTAATTTAAATTGAATACAAAATTATTACACTATGAAATGCAGAACAGAATGATCCACTTTTCCGTATCAAAACTTAATTTTCACAAAACTGTAATTATATCTGTCGATTGGCAGTTGTTCTCCTTTTATTGAGAGTCGGAGATCAGTCATGACCTCCATAGTATTTGCTCAAACCATTAATTGTTTTGTAATTTTCTATCCGTGGCTCTAGAAATTAATTTCTTTCTTTCTCAACGTGTATCTTTAGATTCACCTAGTTTCGACTCTCACTTTTGGAAGATTTACTCTTTCTAGGATTTACAGAAAATGTTTTAAAAAGCATTGCATTTTCAACAATGGAGACAAACTTTAATCTTCAATGATTCAATTCAGTTCACTTTTTAGTTGAAAAAAAATTAATTTTCAAACCAAAAACGCGAGTACTCAACTATGGAAATTAACTTCTTTCATCCTAAGATTGTTTCTACAGATTTCTACAATCGTGTCGGGTAGCAGTTATTATACTTTTTATTTGAATTTCAGGATTGGTTATGATCGACATAATATTTCCTAAAACCATGAATGTTTTAGAAAATTTCTAATTAAAGGGTGGGATGAAAATTACAATTTCTTATATTGTGCTATGAATCTCTCTGGCTGTGAAAGTTTTTTTAAACTTTAGGCAATTTATTGACGTCGTTCATTTGCTTTTTTTCAAATTATATAAATATGATTTTTCTCAAATCATTGAGATAATTAGAAAAAAAGTTAACTTCCAAGCAAATACTTGAATTTTCAACCAAAAAAATTGAGCTTAAACGAGAAAAGATACATTTTCGACCAGTTGCACTTTTAACATGAACGAATTCAATTTTTGTAAAAAAGACCAATTTTCCGCAAAACAGTTTAATTTTCCAGCTCAAAAATATGACTTCACAACAAAAATGTTCACTGTAACCAAAAAGTTAAAATTTCTCAAAAAATCTACTAAGAAGTTTCATTCTTCCCTGCAAAAAAGGTGAAGTTTTAAAAGTTATTTTTCTATTTTATTTTCAAGGTTAAATAAATCTAATTTTCCAGGATTTGGAAAAGAAATTTCACAAAGATTTTTTACAGTTTCAGATTTTTCAAAAATTGTCTGAAAATTAGAACAAAAACGTTTTGAAAGGTTTTTAAAAAATTTGAGAAATAATTTGATGGAGCTTAAAATAAGATATCTCAAATCTCTCTCTCTCTCTTTCTCTCTCTTATGCCCCTTAAATCAATTATTTAAAAAATTTCCGACATTTTTTGGTTTTAGAGTATTTTTTCACTGTTCAAATATTCCCCTTACTTTAGTTTTTGAAATTCATGGTTTATTTTTATTTTCTCAGAAATCCTAACCAAAATTTTTTATGATCTTAAAACCTTTCAAGACCTACCACTTTTGAAAAGTTAGTTTTGAAATATGCCTTTTAATCTTTCGCCAAATCTAGAAAAGTAGACCAACAAATTAAATAAAAGATGATAAATAACATTAATCAAATAATAAATAGGAAAAAATTGAAAACTATAATTTTGAATGTATGAATTTTTTATTTGAACTTATTAATTTAGTGGATTTCTAATTCGCAGTAGAAAAATACGATATCAAATTTTTCAGAGACAATAAAATCAGCTCATCATTATTTTACGCTATTTAGGTCTGCGGAGCTGTGGTTGACCAAAGAAGTTTCGAAAAGTGATATAAAGTACGATTTGGTCACCGCAATCCTGGAACAACTTTTTATCGGATGAGGTGGGCTTTGCTTTTGTTAGTTCCTTATTTTGAGTTCAGAATACTAAAAGAGACGTACAAAATATATTTTCTTAGCTTTGCAATTTGTGTTTAATTTTTCAATTTTTAAAATTAACACGAAAATGGCTTTTACGCCAATATTGAATTTATAACTTTGATATCCGAATATGAAAAGGAAATTTTTATTGATTTATAGATAGATAGATGTCAATTATTTATACAATTTCGGAAGGTTTCAACAAATCCAAGAAGATTCCAAAAGATTCAAATGATTTCGATCAAACACAAAAGATTCTTATAAAATAAGGATTACAGAAAACTTTCAAAAATAGTTCAAAGATTTCAAATATTCCAATGCTTTCAACCAAACACTAAAGATTTCAGAAAGATTTCACAAATATGTCAAACAATTCATAGAAATTAAAAATTATTTCAAGAATTTCAGAGATTTCAAAAAGAGTACACTATACCAGATTTCAAAACATTTCAAATATTTTTAACGATTTCGAAAGATGCAAAAGGCTTTAAGAAGATTTGAAAAGATTTCAATGATTTTAAACAAACATATAACATTTCATAAACAAAGATTCAAGAAAGATTTCACAAATGTTTAAAAGATTTCACAAATCTTTCGAAAGATTTCACAAAGATTTCAGAGACTTCAAAGATTCTGAAGATTTCAAGAATTTCAAAGATCTTACAACAATTTTGAAAGATTTCACAAAGATTTCAAATACTTCAAAATATTTTAACGAATTCACAAAGATTTCAAAGTTATCAAGGATTGAAAATATTTTACGAAAATTTTCAAAGCCTTCACAGAAATTTCAAGATATCACAAAGATCTTAAATTCTTCAGAAGGTTTCAACGAATTTAAAAAGATTTTAAGGATTTCAAGGATTTCGAAGATTTCAAGGATTTCCAATATTTTACAAAAAGTTTGAAAGATTCCGCGGAATTTTCAAGATTTCACAATGATTTCGAAGATTTCAAGGGTTTCAAAGATTTCAAGGATTCCATATATTTTGAAAGATTTTACAGAGATTTCAAGATTTCACAAAGAGTTCAAACACTTCAGAAGATTTCAAAGAATTTACAAAGATTTCAAAGATTTTAAGGCTTTTGAATGTTTTACAAAAATTTTGAAACATTTCACACAAAAGATTTCACAAAGATTTTAAATACTTCAGAAGATTTCAAAGAATTTATCAAAATTTCAAACATTTTAAGGCATTCGAAGATTTCCAGGATTTCAAATATTTTACAAAAATGCTGAAAGATTTGATAGAAATTTCAATATTTCACAAAGGTTTTAAATAGTTCAGAAGATTTCAAAAAATTCACAAAGATGTCAAAGATTTAAAAAATTTCAAATATTTTACAAAAATTTGGAATGATTTCACAGAAATTTCAAGATTTCACCAAGATTTTAAACACTTGAGAATATTTGAACGAATTCACAAAGTTGTAAAGATTCCGCAGAAATTTGAAGATTTCATGAAGATTTTAAGTACTTCGGAAGATTTCAATGAATTGACTTCAAATATTTGACAAAAATTTAGAAAGATTTCACAGAAATTTCAAAATTTCACAGAGCTTTTGAATACTTTATGAGATTTTAACGAATTCACAAGGATTTCAAAGATTTCAAGGATTTCAAATATTTTATAAAAAGTTTAAAAGTGTCCGCAGAAATTTCAAGATTTCACAAAGATTTCAAAGATTTCAAGGTTTTCAAGGGTTTTAAAGATTGAAAATATTTTGAAAGATTCCACAGACATTTCAAGATTTCACAAAGATTTTAAATACTTCAGAAGATTTCAACGAATTCACGAATAATTTGAAACGTTTCAAGGATTTCAAATATTTTACAAAAAGTTTGAAAGTGTCCGCAGAAATTTCAAGATTTCACAAAGATTGCGAAGATTTCAAGGATTTCAAAGATTTCAAATATTTTGAAAGATTTTACAGACATTTCAAGATTTCACAAAGATTTTAAATACTTCAGAATATTTCAACTAATTCACAAAGATATAAAAGAATTATCGTACCGTCAGCAATAGAGAATGCGTTGTATAAGTCTGAACACCTCAGCGTTAATGGGTTAAAACGCTAAAATACAAAATTTCAAATTACAATATTTTGGTGAAAAATAAAGATATCCCAATAAATCCTAGTAGGTTTAAAAAGGGGAGATTAGTACTTCCAAATTCCATATTACCTTTTGTGGTTGACATTTTTCTTGTTTCGTTACATAACCTCAAAAGCAGCTAAAAAACGCGTTTCTTGCACTTTTAGGTTAGGATATCTTGTCGGCCTGTGTAATTGGTGAAATAATGTATTATTATTGCTAATAATATTCTCTTTGAATAATGCCAGAAATTAAGGTTTTTTCTGAAATTGTCAACTTTTGTCCATTTTTCAATTGCAGTGAGTTAATATTTAATGAAATTTAGCAACAATAATTTTTGAAATGAATTATTATTGTTTACTGCTGTCCTCTTCTATATTAATGTCAGATAGTTGCGGTTTTTTTCTGAAATTTTTACTTTTTCTCCTCTTTTCACTTATTCAAGTAATAATTAATGCAAGTTAACAAAAACAGTTGTTTAAACAATTCATTATTATTTATAACTATCTTCTCTTAGAAAAGTGCTAGAAAGTTGCGGCTTCTTTCTGAAATGTTTAACGTTGCTTTGGCTTTCTAGTTATCAACAAATAATAAATAAACATTAGAAAAAATCATATTTCAAACAATCGCTTTCTTTCTTGTGAAAACATTTTTCTAAAATGAAATAGATATTTGTAAAATTGATATCTGACTTCAACTCTCTTCCTACTGGAGACGAGAGTCAGAAAAAATATTCACCACAAGTGATAACAGAGTACTGGAAGCAATTTCCTGAAGCAGTAAGTCTACCTTGTCTCGTGAACTGTTATAATCAATTAATTATTTGTTTGGGGTTTTTATTTCATTTTATATGTATATTATCACCGACGAGACGTGCTTTTTCCAGGGAAGAAGGGAGGGGGTGCTGATATTAAAATATGTGCAATTCCAAATTTTTCTTTTACGTTTTGTAATAGACTTCTTGCTGTCATCCAAAACAAAACTTTTAGAATTCATTTACAGACCTAGTTCTGCCACCTACTTCTAGTTATTCCATTCTTTGTTTTGGTCTCTTGTGCAAGATCGATTCTTTGTTAAAATTTTTTTTTTAATTTTGGGGAAAAAGGAGAAATAATTCACTTGAAAAATACAATACTATTCAAGAAATGATTCTTGTTGAGGTTAAATTATTTTTCAATCATAACTATAAACACAGGGAAAAACTTATTATTTCAGTAAAAAGCAGCTTTCTACCATTACTCTAAGAGAAGATGGATATAAACAATAATCAATTGTTTGAATAAGCTTGTTTGTCAACTTGCATTAATTATTATCTCCCTAAATTAAAAGTGGACAAAAAAGTTTAGGAGTTCAGAAATGACTGCTTGTAACAAAATAACACAAGACACACTCCGCAGTTGTGTGCAAACTTTTCAAGCGCGGATTAACAAGTGCATCGAAGTGGGAGAACACCATTTTGAGGACTTAATTAAAAATATTCATCGAAAACGAGCACCTCGATTATGAGAGGCAAAGGGAATCACCGAAAAAAAGGACCTCAAAGAGAACAGACAACTACTACGTCCACGTCGTTGTTCCTGGGTAGCGCTCAAAGTAGTTAATTCATTGACTGCTTACAATTTACATATCTGGAGTCAAACTAGGAAGCTTGCGTTTTTAGAATAAAATTGAGCTTTCTAATTTTTCTACTTCACTTCAACCCCCTTTCCAGGTGGGTGGAGGGGTGTTAAAAATTAAATTTATTGAAATTAATAGCTCTCCTGCAAACAATCAACACGGCTTTATTATATCTTCCGTTTGGAAGTGCATTCCTTGAATAGTCAACGGGGTTATTTTTTGCGAATGCATCGCCATCTGGCGCAAACCGAAAAATGTTCTCCAATGAAACTTACGTATTTTTTAACACAAAATCTGAATCTGCAATGAAAAATAAAGGTTTCCGTTTGAAATTATAAAGTTACGCCCCTCCCACCCCCCGGAGGTGGGTGTGGGGTAATTTTTTGCGGAGTCACTTTTCCCCCCTGAAAATAAAATTTTGTTATTATGGACATTTTTTTCGCTGGTTGCGTATTTCTTCAGATATTTCGATGTCTCGAGATAAAAAATACACCCTGTATAAAACCACAAGTGAGAATTATATAGTACCTGTGGACTATAGTTGGCTTCTAAGATCGGCCGATGACTGTTTCTGCTGTTTATAGTTAAAAGTTTCTCATCTAGAGTTCAGACTGGATACCGCGTCGACGAACTACGTCACTCATACGTTAAGCCAACACGTAAGCCTTGCGTTGCTCGGTCTTTAATTTTATTACGTTTCAACTTTCCATAAATATAACTCACTTGTCTTACATAATTTTTTTGATATTTTTATTACTAAGTTCCTTAGCGGTTCTCCCTTTGACATTTGCCGACAGGAATCTTGCGTCATATTTTTCCCAAGAATTGGGTAAAAACGTAAATCTAACGTTGCTCAGTTTTTAATTTTATTAACACAATGAACTGTTTAAACATTCCATAACTATACATCATTCATTGCAAATAATTACTTTTCCTATTCTGATCTGTGCAATTGCTCTTCAGATTATTTTATTATTCAGCACGGACATGAATTCTTTTTCAACATTCACATTATAACATTGGAAAATTGAAGATTCAGTGTTTACACATCATATTAATGGCCTCTCAAATCTATTAAACTAGTGGGTAGAAGCTTGGAAGTTTAGCTTAAAATAGAACCATTTCGGTAACTGTGTCGGTAACGGAATCTGCAACCAGAACTCTTCTTGCCTATCTACATTTGTCCAGTTCATAAAATGTGTTTCTCATACTGATACTGATATTGATATTATTTGTTAGAATATTACAGGTATATTCAATTTATTTCCTTATGATATCAGTATCAAGTTTCCAAAGTTCGTATATACATTTTCGAGAGTGGGTTCTCTCTAACATGATAGAAGTTTTGGTCAGAACGAAGCCAGAGAACGTGGTCGTTAGGCACGTGCTTGCGAACGAGTGTAATTCAAATTAACCAGCTAATAGTTAAGTTTGACCAGTGCACGACTTCGAACTGAAGAGTTCAGCCTTAGATCATGATGTATCTGAGTGGGTAGTTTGAAGAGGGACAAAAGTAGTTATCTTGAATGTTGGAGGAGAGTTTCGTCAGTCTTACTAATGGCCAATTCAACTCCCGTCGCGTAAATGGAATGGGGATCCTGTGGTTACTTGGTCCTGTCTTTCCACCTTCGACTACCGATACTTATTTCAGAACCATCTGGATTTGGTAAACGAGGGCGTTTACTCTTGTTAAAGGGAACTCGGGGTGATTTGTACTCTTTGCCTCGCAGCATGATTTGATGTCAAACCCTCGCCGGTGTACACTGGGGCAAAAAAATCTGCGAGCAAATCAATTTTCAGTCAAAATTGCCATAGTACACTCAAATTAGGCGAAAAAGGATGTTTGCTAGAAAAAATTTATGGCCGCAATATTTTTAATTATTGTTCGTAAGGGCGTCGTAATGAAAGCCAGATATCCGTCTGCAGGTGTTATGAAATTATTATTATTAACAAACACGATACAAAATAAGATCAAAAATATCGAAAAAATGCTATTAGTGGATTCGGCATACAAAAATTGAGCGTATTCGTTGAAAAATAGACAAATTCTGAATTTATATACAGTATTGTTTAAGTAGTCAACAATTGTTGTCAAATATAAAAGTATTGTAGCAAAAATTCATAGCGAAGACATTTTTTGTTTATTTCGTAAAATAATTAAGCCTATCTGTCAAAAAATAGTCAAACACTGAAATTCTTGAAATCATTAATAATTCTCGTAATACTTGCAATGTATCGAAGAAAAGAGTTATCAAAAAGACATCTTTAATTGATTGCGTAAGAAACAATTAGGTCCTTTCGTTGAAAAAAGATCTAAACACTGGCAATTCCCAAAAATAACTTTTGTTCAATAATTTGTCTATAACGTGATAAATATTTTTTTTTACATTATTCTCACTCACTGGAAATTATTTCTAGATAGTTTGAGAACAGATATAAGATTGATAAATCTGAAAATCTTTAAAAAATGGTACTTCCGAAAAGTAAAAAATGTAAATTTTGTTGTTGAGTGCAAAATTAACCATATGTTTTATCAAAAAACCAAAACAAAAATATCTTTTTGAAATATTAAAAGCTTTCATTTAAAAAAAAACGTCTGAAGCAAATTAATAGTGTAGGCTAAAAATTGGTTTGTCCATAGATACTTTTTTTGCCCCACTGTGCGGCGGTGCGTCTGTGGATCCATAAAAGGAGAAAGTGAGAGGAAAGAAGAAAGGAAAAGATTGGAATACATTGGCAGGAGCAGAATGAATCTCTTCGCTAATAAAAGCTCGTCCCCTTCGACTACCTATATGCCAGGATGAGATTGAAAAGTTTCCCCTTCAAACCTTTCACACCGTTTTTGCCCAAGCAGGGATTAACAAACTCGTGCTAATTATAGCGAGTGCTCCCTTTAAATTATTTATTACAACGACGAATTAATGAACTGTAATTGTTTTCATCCTAATGCGCTTCTGTTATCCCCTGGTAGAAACGCCAGATTTCAGTTGAAAGTTCGTTCGAAATTAATGGAAGACGGAATGGACGCTGAAAGTTTAAAGAGAGGAATCATATCACTTTTCATTTACAAATACTAGTAAAGTGATTGAACTGTTCAGGCTAAAAGCTTCTGATCTTTTAACTAATTAAAATATTGAAAACGTCAAAGTAGGAAAATTCATTTGAAAAAGCTATAGAAGCATGATGACTTTTTTTAGATGAAAATATAAGAGCCCAAAACTGCTATATGTTATTAAATATTAAAAATTTAATTTTAATGATGGTTCTAATATTTAAAAACAAAAGAATAGGTCTGGGCAGAAGTATTTTATAATGATTTTGGTAAATATTTTATTTAATGGAGTTCCTTTTCAGAAAAACTTTTTTGCATGTCGCTTTTTAGGAGAAGCAAATAAAATCCTGCAGATTAAAAAGAATATAATTTTGTGTATAAAAAGATTCCCTATGAATAAAACATATCTAGATTTTTGAAAGAATTTTTCGAATGGCTGAAATCTTGAAAAAAAATATTTATCCATCAACGTACAGTACTGGCGGAAATTATTTACAGGCCTATTTTTTGAGCTGTTGCGAAAGTATCTAGAATTTTATAATATTAACATGAATTTTTTCCCATGATAATCACACGAAAGATAATAAAAATTCTGACTCTGATAAGCTCAAGTAAAAAAAAGGAAATGTAATTTTAATGTAAACCTATTTAAAAAAAAGTAGAATTTCGATATTTTCGAAAAATTGAAATAACTCGGGAAATAAATAACATTTTTTAAATTTCTTCGGCTCATGGTAAAGATAACTCTTCATAGTATTTAGCCTAATTGTTGAGATAGTTTTATAACTTTTTTCGACGTTCTCACCCCAGAGTATTTTTTGTATGAATTATATCATTCTTTATTCGACAAAAGAAGTATTCAGAAACAAATTACTTCCTGATACTAATGTGATGCAAAAATGTCAAGGAATTTTTCAATTAAAAAATGTATTTAAGAAATCTTTAAATATACAATGAAACTTGGATTGAAGCAGTCAGGACTTACACAGTGTCGAGAATTTTCGTTGCTGCGATTTCGTGGTGAGAGAGGAGCCCGCGGAGTCGAGAGAGGCTTGTTCAGTCATGCATGACCACCAGCAGCGTAGCGACAAAGGGGTAGTGCACGGGTACCCACGCGCGTATATTGTGTAGTATTATGTATTCCAATTAGAAATGGCTCACACGGCCCTGAATGTTTGCATTCGGACGGTCTAGATTAATTGTCAAGAGTGTCAAGGACAAGGCAAGCAATGCCCGGAAACCGCTCTTCATTCCAAGTTCCAGTGTAGTACGAAATAATTTCCTTACTTGATATTCTTTTTCACCTCTGAATCTAAAATTATATTTTTCAAGATCGTAATTAACTTGATGAGTTTTTTCATATACTATTTGAATTTGATTGAAAAAAAATACTTCAACATGTTAAAAAGAACATTTCACTTATTTAAGTTTTCTCCCAATTTCTTATTTTCAGAAAATTACTATACAAATAAATATGAATATCTTTACACCAGTACATTGTGTACTCGAAAACGATCAGAAATCCATTTTAATTTGTCGCTAGATGTGCATCACACGCACAAGCTACATGCGCGTGCATGTGATGCGAGGATCATATGGGAATGGGACTTCACTGAATTGTCACGTAGTCATACTCGTCCGTAAAAATCTTTAACTTCTAAGGAATTATTAACTGCATTTTTGGTCCGTTATTACACCTAGTACAAAAATGTATCCGAAGTTTGCAGAAGTGAAAGCAGAGAATATTTTGGCAGTAAAAAAAAGTGTAATGAAGTTCACAACTTTGAGCGTTATGTTCCTAACCTCATATTAGCACACAGTTTTATAAAAATGAAAATGAAAATAATAAGTAGCTCTCAACAAATAAATTTCAAAAATATTAGGGGATGTTGGGGATTGTTACCGGTGCGGGGCATGGCAACTATCACAAATAATGTCCATGTTAGTCGATTTTTATATTAATTTTTTTCTAATAAATAACTTTTCTTAATTAGAAAAATAGTGATGTGATGCGAAAATCCCGAATTAATTAAATTATCAAATGATGACGTGTTGAAAATCGGTTTTGAGTAATGGCATATGTTTCCTGATAATTCTGACCCTCTCACTAACCCATGTAGACATTATAATAACATATAAATTATAATTTATAGGACATTTCATTCAAATCCTGGCACTATAGCCGACACTCTCCTACGTGATTTAAATGTGCTATATGAAACTGTGCAAAATGTCATTGTAACTACTGCTCCAAATTATAAAAATTAAGACGAACATTTCACTGTCATGCGTGCAAGCGATATGCGTCGCAAATGAGGAAGCATATGTCTGCCCGGGTGATGGTGTACCCTCGAAACTAGAGATTTCGTTTCTTACGACGTCATATTTTTTGTATCCTATTTTTGAATGGGATAACTTCATGCCGTTGTTTTCAATGTAAAACAAACGGCTCTTGGTTACCACCAGTGGTCGTGTTTTAGTACCACCCGAGACTGTTTTTTTTAGTCTTATTTTAATACCTGGAATTAGCACTGAAATAATACTTTTCGTTTACATTGCGCGCTATGTGGATTAATCTCCACGTGTGCGAGCTGCAAAATCAACTGTTTAGCAATAACCATTAAAGTAATAAATTAATGAACTTAATATTTTCATTCTTGTTGAAATTATGACTTTTGAAATAGCAGCGATATTGCGCACTAATGAGTTGGACTAAAACGAAATTAGGATATTGAATATAATTGTTTAAATTCGTCACTAAGGTATGTTCCTGCAGGAATGCAGTCCAAAACTTTTGCACGATCCATTGAAGAGATTAGCAGTAAACTCAGGAACTGAATTGCATCAAATTACAACTGTTGCGGGAACAATATACAGTCACAAGCTAGAAATAGTTGTTTTACATACATTGAACATTGAGTCATGTTTCAGTTGGAAGCATTTCTCGTGTCAAGATGTGTTTCCTACTTACATAAATTTCATGACGTATATATGCATGGGTATACGTACAGAAACACCTAGGAACAGTGATAAAGCCGGAGGTAAGAGCATATATGTATATCTAATCTAAATCATCTATAAGCCCGTGAACCACTCTGCTATCTATCTACAGATTACTCGTCTCTAATCTTGTCCTCGACCCTGATTATTATTGAAAGTCTTATGATGAAATGTCGTAATGAAAGTTTCAGGTTAATCGATAAATTGCAGAACTGCAGTATGCCCTCAGAAATATCGAGCTCTACCCATCCATTACCATTTAATACACATTCCACGAATTTATTGGTATCAAGAGTGGTGAGAGAGAACTTGTAAAATTAAATATTGCAAAATATGTTAGAAACATCGTGCAAATTTACTATTATAATTGCTGTATATAAAATTTTGTATATAAATTTGGATGGATAAAACAAGATTCCGCTAGAATAAAATTCCTCTGTTCATGTTTTAGATTTTAGAACTTTTTTCTGGAATACTTGAAGTAAATTTAAGTCTTTCATAATCCTTAAGGTTTTTTCAGTTTCGAATCCCCTTAATCTTGAAAAGACATTATGGGGCCGTTCAAAAACTGCATCACGCTAATTTGAAAACTTTCTCCAACCCTTTAGTCTCTAGTCTTTTTGGGGTAACATTCTTTTAGAATATTTTTCAAGAAAACCTAAAATATAACACAAAACATGCAAACCTAGTATTTTAACCGACTTCAAAGCCCTAAGTGCTCTCTAAACAGGGAAATATGATGATTTTTTACCCAAATAGGGGAATAACACTGGAATAAATTCTTCAAAAGAAAAATGTTCAGGTACCACATTGAATTCAACGTGAATTGCATTTATAAATAAATACTTGAATCTTCAAGCCAAGAAGACGAATTTGTTAGGAGACAGTGGAATTTTCAACATAGGAAAATAGGTTAAATTTTGAATCAAATACTTGAATCTTCAAGTGAAGAAAACGAGTTTTTCAGAAGATATTTGAATTATCAAGTGAAATGATGAATATTTAACGAAAAAAAAAGAATTTTTATCCTAAAATTTCAACTTTTAACCAAGTAGTCAAATTCTCAATAAAAAAAGAATAATTTCAACTATAAAAGGATTTTAAGTTTAAATAAAAAACAATCGAATTCAACAGATGAGTATGAATTCAAAAAAAAATGTGATAGTGGATATTTTAAGCACAAAATATTTCTATTTCAAATCAGAAACATTTAAATTACACTGAAAAAAGGCATTTTCAACAAAACAGATGAATCTTTAAACAAAGCCGATTAATTTTTAACCAAACAGTTGCACATTTGAACGAAAAGGATCGAATTTCTACCAAAAGCCATAAATATTCAACTATAAAGATTTTCCAATGAAGAAAGAAAAAAATGTCAAATTGTTGAATATCAAACAAAATCTTAAATTTTTAACCTGAGAGGTAGAACTTCAACTTATAGAATTAATTTTTAACAAAGTAGTTCAACTTTCGACCAGGCAGTGTAATTTTTAATCAGGAAGATTAATCCTCTACCGAAAAAGACAAATTTACAACAAAATACATAGACTTATAAACAGTTAGTTAAATTTTCTACTGAAATGATCAATTTATAACAAAAACTGAAATAGTTCCATTTCAGGTTGAAGAAAATAATTTTCAGACGAAAAAATGAATTTTCAACAAATGAGTTAAACCTGCAACCAACAAAATAAAGTTTTAACAAAGTTGTTTAATTTCAACCATATCAATCATTTTTCACCAAAAAAGAAAAATTCTCAATGCAAAACTTCATATTTGAATTTTCAACTAAAAACTGTCAATTTTCAATAAAAAATGGAATAGTTAAATTTTCGGTTCAAAAAATTGCTTTTCAAAAAAATTGTTAAATGCAATCGAATAAAATGAATTTTTGACAAAGTAGTTCAACTTTCAACCAAGTTGTCGAATTGTCGATGAAAAGAGATGAATTTTCATTGAAAAATTTAATAGTTGAATATGTAATTTAAAAAATAATTTTTCCAAAAAGTAGTTGAATCTTCAATCAAATAGTAGAATTTCCAACCAAAAATATGATAGAAGACATTTCAATTGAAAAGTAATTAACTTTCAACAAAAAATGGTGCAATTTCTTATTGGTTTCTAATAATTCAGTTTACGGTAAAGCGATAAATCGATGGTAAGGGAAAAAAGGAAAAGTTTCTTGAAAACAGAGGAAAAAATAGGAATTGTTTTGAAAACGGAAAAAGGGATTACGTGTAAAATAAAATAACTAATTTTCGTTTTTGCAATTTGCCTTTCTTTTTGCATTTTTGCCTTAGCTTCTTCCCTCCTGACAGTGCAACGCAGTTTTTAAATGATCCCTATCCGAAGGTTAAAAGACCCTGACACAAATTATTATTGAGTAACGCTTTTATATTTTCAGAAATTTTGATTTGAACACTTGATTTCTGTGAATAAAGTTGTACAATTATCATGGGTTAATGCGAGAAAAATTGATTTTCAAATTTTAGCAATATTCTAATGTACACAAACAATATGCAAATCGCAAGAGGATCGCGTATTTTGAATCATTGAAATGTCGCGAGTGGTTATTTTTCGAGGCCCGGAGGATTGGACATAGTTGCGGTAGGATGAGAATATTTATGTCCCAGGAAAACCGGGTGAAGTGGAAGCGTCGAGATTCACGGTGGCCAGCTGAGAGGAAAAAATAGCAAGGATCGTGGATTTGCGCCGCAGACGCCGTAAACACAAATTTATTAACGGATCGGCGCCTACCAGGAGACCGCACCCCACAATCCCTCTTGTTTGCAACTTTATCAAGATTAAGGGTAATCTCTCAAATAAAGAAACGATTTTCGACCATTGTTTTATTTCCTAACTCTCACCTACCACTCAAACGTGGATGACAATATTGACCTTTTCTGGCTTTCAGAAATCAATATTCTCTTCAATTGGAACTAAAAGAAACTTTGCGGTAAGCTCTCCATGAAAGTTACTTATATCTTCCTGATTTCAGACGAAACGATGGTTTGGCTATTGACAGTTATATCTGGAGGTCTAGAAAGAATGAACATTATCTTGTTGAGTGAATACACACTGTCAAGATCACCTGGAAGGTAATTATACTTTATATTGATAAGTAATATTACCGAGTTTATTGAAATTCTTTGAGGACCGTTTTGGTCCCTTTGGAATCGAAACGAAGGATTTATGACAAAGCCACCGAACGCGTCCTCGGATTGCGAATAGTGGGTCCTTGTATTAAGGGTTTCTGTTGAACATAATTACAATAATAATCAATAAGCAGTCGCGTCCAGTTGTCTAGGGATGGTCTCGAGGGAAATAATCGCCAAGTGGAGGTGCGGCAACCGTGTGAAAATCTGAATAGCACCTATGTAAGGTGTCTTGCATGGTCACTCTAGGATACACGGCTACCTTTCAGAGTATGCAGTCTGATCCTTGCATGCAGGGCCTTACAAGGATGAACGAACCCTTTCCCTACCTGCTCGTGAGAACAGAAATAACACCACCAAAACACAAAAAGTTTTATATGCGGTTCAAAATGATCGAACGCGCAGAGCAGCCGACAATGAGTCGACAAACAGTGCCGATCACCCTAGAGTTCGGTAAGCTAAAAATAATTCAGATGTAAACACGACGACGAACTGGCGAAACGCTGACTTTAAGTGAAAAACTCGACTCAAGGAAGACTTGCTGGAATTCTACGATGCCAACATTATCCCTGTTCCCGGGAACTTCATGGAGCGTATGCACACTCCGTGGTGCCAGAAACATCCAGAGCTTCAGCACATTTTACATCAACCTTCGCTAAATCAAGCTGCCTAACTCTAGAAAACTGAATATAAACGCAGAACGCTTCTCAGACCGCTGCATGAACAAGCCGCAGACGAGGAAGAGAAATCGTCATGAAGACCAACTGCGATAAGCGGGCACCCCTTTAGAGATTATAGCGATTTCATGACAAGGAGGAACATTAAAAGCCAGATTTTTCTAAAGCCCCATGATCTGGCGGAAATGGTTGCCTTTCTTCGTGAAAATATCTCGAAGGAATTCGACCTCTTGACCATCAATTGTTCAGTTTATGGTGCGGCAAGAGCTTCAGCTGATTCAAATCAAAGGCTAAAACCGACGATTGATTAAAAGACCAAACGACGCTTGCATCAACTTAATAAGAAAATTGAATGGGTGAAACAGAATGCCTCCCATGTTCAGTGTATGATTTAGTACATAACATCTGATGAGTCGTTCACATAAAGGGTCCGAAAGTTGGCACAAAATCTGATGATCTATCATCACACACTGAACAAGTCAAAGCTGCTGACAATCAAGCAGCACATTGTTGACTAAATACGGGTGTTAACCGACGCAAGAAGGAAATTGATGAAGAGGAAGGGGTGGGTGAGGGAGAATCAACTGTTTCTCGCTGAATCATTTCACCTCTTCAGCGAACTCCCTGTTTCTGTCAAAAACCTACGTAAGAACTTCTGCAAAAAAAAATCTAGCCCGCATCGTCACTTTATATTTAAAGTCGGAGACGCCCACTCCGCAGTGACTGATATTAGAATGCACTATACTCCTACCGAAGAAAGGTGACTTGCCCATCCCAGACAACTACTGGCCAATAACTTGTTTAAACACACTGTATAATATCCTTACAGCTATCATAAACGACAGGATTCTTCGAAGAATTGGGCCGTTGTGGAGAGAGATGTACGAACAGCGTGGCTTGAAAAAAGATGTAGCAGGCTGCTGATAGCACCTGCTCATTGACAGGTGCGTCTACAAAGACGCAGCAACCCACCAGCGAGCCCTATCCACGGCCTGAATCGACTACCAGAAAGCTTTCGATTCGATCTGTCATAGACTTATTATCTGTCTGTTGGACAACTGAAAGGTTTATCCACACATAGTGAGATGCATAGAGAGATTGAAGCCCCTTTAAAAAACTGGATTTACTATCTTATCTGGCAATTATCGGGTTACAACGAACAGCGTCACCTTCCAGAGCGGCGTCTTTCAGGGTGACACCATGAGTCGTTTACTCTCTTGCATCACACTTATGCTTTTAATTCTCGCGCGCATAAGGTCACTCATGTATTTGATATGGATGACATAGGGATGTATGCATCTAGTTCGAAGCAACTTCAAAGTGCTTCAAATATCGTCGAGTGGTACACAAGGAGAGATTGTTATGGACTTTGGATTGGACAAATGTGCTAAGATTAATCTGCAGCAAGGATAAATTACTGGCGTCCCCGTGGACTCTGAGCTTGTGTATATTAGTTTTATCAGACATCTTCACACTGAAGAGACGTAATCGTGCGTAGGTGGTTCCATGGTCGAAACACGAGCTCGCAGCCCTCGAAATCGCCATGCGTAAGATCATGCGTGTGCAAAAGAGCTTGCATTTAAATTCGGCCATACCGCGATGATACATTGCTCGCTTTCAAGGCTGGCGTGGACTGCTGAATCCCCAATGTCTTTATAGCCAAATTGTTCTGGTTACAGCTTACATAATCGCAAACGTGAGAGATCCTCTTCTTAAAATGGTCAGGAAACACGACAAGATTGGTAAAGGAGCGTTCCTTTACAAAGCCGCGGATGAGGCGGCCGAGAAGCTTGGCCTGAATTTTAACATCAGAAGTCAGGAAAGTGCCTTACTTCATCAAGATGTTTCACTTCCAAAGGCCCAAATAAAAAAAGCAGAGGTTGAAAAATTCCGCCAACAGCTACTCGACAAGAAAATTCACTCAAACATTCACAGAAATGTAGAAGATCAGTTCTTATCGAAGGTGCAAACATTGGTTTTTCCCAGATCATCAGGACTCAATTTAGGTATAGAGAGTTTCATTATCGCCTGCCAGGACGGTTTCATTTCCACTATAGTAGACCGCGACCGCATTTTACGTCAAGAAGATCCCAACGATAGGTGCAAAGAGTGTCATGCACACTCTGAGTACCTATAATACATACTATACAGATGTCCTTATCACGTGGGAACTACGTATCTCTATAGACATAAAAGGCTAAATCTAAGTGTGCTTTACTACCATCTTTATCGCCCTTACGGTGTTGGCCACGACCT
The DNA here is from genome assembly GCA_011634705.1 of Andricus grossulariae. NCBI lineage: Eukaryota > Metazoa > Arthropoda > Insecta > Hymenoptera > Cynipidae > Andricus > Andricus grossulariae. The sequence goes on from JAABKJ010007545.1 coordinate 158,583,410, forward strand.
TGCCCTACCAAACATTCCGAGACGGATAGAATCTGTTGTCCAAAACGAGAAATGCCATATTTTCTGGATTCTGTTAAAATAATTGTCCTTGTGATCGCTGTTCTCGGAGGGGTGAAACCATTACTGTATTGTAACCTCAAAATCATACCCGCGTACCTAAAACATGCCAAAACACTTGCCAGATGGATGCAGAAGACTGTCATCTTTGGTTCGCTTCGTGTCCTCAAGACACACAACGATTTCAGTGCCCTGTCTTTGTGATTTCGTCCTACCCTATGATAACCCATTACAGCGTCATGAGACGTGACCATAGGTGTGAGTTACCGCGGTTCTACTAAGAGCCAATGTCATTTTCGTAGATAGTAGTTGCTGCCAGTGAATGAATTGGGAATCAAAATTTCCATATCAAAAATTTAAAACGTAGGTACATATATCGACTGCTCCATACAATATGGATCAAGCTCGAATGAATGAATGAAAGGGACCAAACGCGCGTTAGCTTTATTTTACGGGAGCGATTGAAGGGGCGGTCCAGCACAGGAACTTTAAAAGAGGCCCTCACTCTGCAGTTGAATAACAATTCGAATTTATGAAAGAGAAAGTAAAAAACTATCGAAACGTATGAAAAACTAATAATTGACATTTTCCATATTAGGTCCCTTTGTTCGCGGACAGTGACATATATACAGAATACCTGCAAGCTCATTCTACATATACGGCTCACGCGAATTTGATTCGATATTGTATGTAGCAGTCGATACATGTTTTAATTAAATCTTAAAGGTTCACTTGTATGGTTTCAGTTATATCAAAGATTTCATTTGTTTGAAATTAAAAAGTTTTTTTAATCTTGAAACCTAAAATTTCATCAATTCCATATTTAAATATTGGAATTCATGGTAGACAATCGCCGCAGCGCCACGTACAACAAATGCTATATCAAGAATCCTTACCTGGAATAATGATGTACACCCACGAAGAAATAGTAAGGAGTGGTATCCCTGTAAGTGGGGAGTGGGACAAACAACGTCCAAGAATTCCTTAATGCTTACAACGACTGAAAACTTGGTACCAGGATTGCGCACATGCGCACTGGCGGTTGCCAAGTCAACGATGTCAAAACGCGTTGGAAGCTTCGAACTTGTGTTTTGAACTCTTGAAATATAAAAATGTTGCACATAATAACCTACAATATTTTGTTCACTGAAATTAACTTTGTCCCTTACTTACGTAATCCATAAATGATTATAATAATGTTATTATAGTACTTACACTTTCTAGATCCTTCTAGTATTCTTAATGCTATTTTAATTCACGTTTTGAATTCAGGAACGTGATATACAACCAACAAAATAAAAACACAAACGAACATAACCTACGTATGCATCGAGATGTCAAAATATATAATATAATATTATTATTATTATTATATCATTAAGCCGTTTCCCTTTCGGGGTAGGCGTGAATTGCTCGGTTGGATAGTAGTTTTCAAGTTAACTGTTGGAAATATTGAGTGCTTTAAGTGGACCTCTCTGAGATATTCTTGAGAATGTAAAAAGAGAATAAATTCCTGAAATAATGTGGAGGTCTTGATTTGTTGTGAGTAAATTACCTAGGAAAAATATTCGAACAATATTATAAAATTCAGCGAAAACCATGATTTTTTAAATTGTAGACCCCCTCTCCCCTATTGTAAGATTTAGTAAGATTCATATTACCCTCTCCCTTCTGACGTTAGAGTTTATATTTTTAATCAATATATAAACAACTTATTTATTATTTTTACTGTAAACGAGATTGTAAAAGACTTCAAAGGATTTCAAAAGATTTGAAAGATTTCCAGTAATTTGAATGGATTTCAGTGGACTTCAAAAGATGACATGGCATTACAAAAGTTTTAGGGTATTGCAAACGATTTTAATGGTTTCACAGACTTCAAATAATTTAAAAAGACTTCAAAAATTGAAGACATTACCTATAGTATAATTTCAGATAGAAACTCAATTTTTTCAAGGGATTTTAGAAGATTTTAAGGGACTTCAAGTATTTTTACCAAATTTCAAGATATTTTACGATGTTTCGAGAGATACCAAAGGATTTCGACGGCATTTTACAGATTTTGATAGGTTTTATGGAATTAAGAACGATTTCCGCGGATTACAAAGAATTTTAAGCGATTTCCAGATATTTCAAAAGAAGTCACTAGATTTTAAAGGATTTCAAGAGATATTTTGCGGCATTTTGAAAGATGTCAGTGAATTTTAATGGGATTTCGAAGATTTTAAGCGATTTCACGAGATTTGAAAGGATTTCAAGGCATTTTAATGGCTTTTAAAAGGCTTTTAAAGGATTCCCAGAGAGATTATCTTTTTAAAGGGATTTCACGAGATTATGTACAATATCCAAGGAATTCAAAGGATCTCAAGGAATTTTCAAATGATTTACAAAATTTTCAAAAGAATTCATGAGATTTCAAGGGATTGCAAAGATTTCCGGGGATTCCACGAGATTTCATGAAAGATTTAAAAAATGCTTAACTCCTCGACTATATTTTGATTGGACGTACATAATTGGTACAAAATATGAAATATATTAAAAAAGAAAAAAAAACAAATAAAGGATGATAGCACAGAAATAGATAACTAACGAAATTAGATTTTTTCAGGAAAGCAAAAAACATGATGTAAAATCTAAGTCACCATTTTAAGATAAAAAAAGTCCACTCCTTAACGGAAGATAGAACTGAAGTTTTCAACGTTTATGTGAAACGAAAAATAAAATATATAAAACTGTCCTTAACTAAAATCTGAGACATGGATATTGTAGATTTGGATGGTAAATAACTGCAAAAAAAAGTGTCATCCCCCTAGCTTCCGGGGAACGCAGTCGTTTTCAACCAAAAAGTTAGATTAGAAAAAGTTATCCAGTTTTGATGAAAAATATGTGGAAGTAGACAATCTCAAAGTCACATTAACCACCAACTGGAGCAGGCTTGGCTTCGGATTATGATAAAAATGTAATCTTGAGTATAAATAAAAAATAAAAACTTATATCCAAGAATTTTAAAGTCACAATTTCACAGGTTTTGAAAATTGGTTTTGGGTAGCGATTGAAAATCGAATTTTCGATTGTTCCTAGAAACTCGAAATTTAGTGTGACGGTATCGCACTAATTGTAGGATAGACGATTTTTCGGTGAAAGGATTATAAGAAAAACAATTTTTTTTTTCAATAAACGATAACAATTTCAAGAAATATCGACGCAGAAGGAAAGAAAAAATGTTATTACTACGCTATATACTACGCTAAACTTTTAACTAAAATTGGAATACAAAGTTTTTTGTTACTATATTAGAAAATGAGAATTCGAACAAATATTTTTATCAAAACGAGTATTTATTTATAAATCATTCGAAAGCATAAATTTGAAATTCGAATTTATGTAGGAGAGACCACCCTGCAGTAGATAATGAACTTACAGAAGATAATCATTAATTAAAAACACCCCTCGAAATGTACCCAGTGGGAAAAAAATGAAAGACGACGTCTTTACGACATCCCTACAGCATTTTTACGCCGTAGCAAAGACGTCCTACGTCCGTGTTGTAAAGTTATCTTTAAGAAAACGTTGAGAAATTTTAATGTAGCAAAGATGTCTTTACGTCATATTTATGACACGGCCATATGGCATCTTTGCGACGTCGTAAAGTTGTCATAAAAATGTAGTAAAGACGTCCTTCAATCTGTTGCCTACTGGGTACATTATAGACAAATTCTCTAACGCCTGTACAAGCTTTTGGAAAAGGTTTATATGTAAAGTCCAACACTTTCTGAGACAAACCAAGTTAATTATCAGGTATGTTAGAGAATTTTCCAAGAATCATTGTGTTGTTATAACACAATTCAACTTTTTTTTAGACATATAGATACGGTATATTCTGGTAAGGTGTGTGTCATTTTGATCAATCATCCTTTTTTACTTTTAAAGATTGTCGAGACAATGTCCTACACCGATAATGTGGCTAATTTCCTTGGAAGTCTGGATGCATTCTACGAAAGTGTTCCTGCTGATGACCTGGAATTATTAGTGGGTCCAGTTTTGGAACGTATGCGTTCTCAACCTGGTTCGCCATTATCTGGCTCACCACTAGGTAAGTCTAAATTAAAAATGATAGTTTATTCATTAAAAAATATCGCTTTTCGAGCTTTTAAAACTTGTTGCCTTTCCAATATTTTTTCTAGTGTTATAAACTCTTTTAAATTTCCTTATAGAAATATCAATTTTATCTTGATATTTAATTGACGAACATCTTTGGAAAATAAATCGTAATTCTATCGTGCAATTACGAAAATAAGGTAACACTTCTTCCAAATTCTTTATTTTTCTTGCTTTGATAATATTCCTACGTAAATTGGAAAATTAACATCTATACTTTTTCTTTACTTGCCTCTAGCCGCAACGTTTACTTAATTGACATTATATGTACAAAAAAACTTCCACAAAAAACTGTTACTTTGATATTTGTATTTCTGCTGGATTAATATTCACCATAACATTTGAGAGTTGACTTAAATAATTCTAGTTTTGAAACGATATAGTCATTAGCATAATGAATCATAGGAGAGTTACCTAGTTGTACATTTTTTGCTACCGTGAAAACATTCACGCCAAGGACGCCGTCCCTTTCTTTGGTAATTAACAAGTTTGAAATTGAAGATGTGGAAAGACGTAAAAATCGATCTTTCGGCTTTAAAATTTACGCAGTTCTCGAAATTGAAAAATATTTTTACAAGAGTTACAATTTTCTAACGAAAATTGTTTAAAGCAAATATAATTGTGCAATTCTAAAAGATAATTTTGTACTTGCAATATATTCACTGTAGTCTAGTAGAGTCCTGTGTAGGCCGGTTTGGGATAAACCAATCTAGTTCATGTGCTTTGGACCTGAGTTACAGTTGGCCCATTAGGGGGCAAAGCACTTACAGATAAGCCTAGCTCAACAATTTGATTTGATTCATGGTTCTTTTTAAAATAACCATCAATCAAGTGATTACAGAGCGAATGATTACTTGGTGATGGCCGTGTGACAAATAAAGGCTTTAATAGCCAGTACATTCCAATAAATTAATTTGAAGTTAAAAAATCATTTTAAGTACAGTCGAACTCGGATTTAACGTCGGTTTTGGGGCTGTCCTTGGACCTGACCTACCCAAACTAACCGAATTTAGCGGAACTCCGAACGTAAACAGTTTATGTTTTGTCAAGCCTTCGTGAACCCCGCATACCCTGCGCAGCTCCTGACAAGCCTACCCGCGGCGCGGCGTCAATTCTCGGAATCGGTAAATCCGGGAACGTTAAATCCGAGTTTGACTGTAACTAAATTTTTTTCTTTTTTTGTATTTAAACATCTTTTTATTGGGTTAGTTCATGTTGGTTGAAAACAAAACCCCTCTGCAGAAACCTTAAAATTTTGTTCAAAAGCGATTCCCCTCTTTTTCTCATCAAATCTCTTCTCTTTTAACTCAAAATGATTAATTATTCTTTCAAAAATGTTTGAAACGTAATATTCAAAAAAATTTTAATTGATAGATTTTTATATTGTTGATATTTTTAATGTTAGAAAATAAACATCCAGAGACATGAAGGCACCCTTGTCGTACGGGCATTTACTGCTATTTTTATTTATATGAGATAAAGCTCAATACGATAAATATTGATTGCTCCGAAACCTTTTATGATATTCAGAAGATCCTGAAACCTGCCACTCAAGCTTGCCTCTAAAAAATATATGAACAAAAATTAAAAAAAGTCCTGAGTAAAGAATTCGATGTCATTTGCTTTCTATACTTGTTTGTCAAATAAATATGATGAAAAAGTCAGTTCATTGGCCGTGATCTCATCGTCCATAGCAGATAACTACCGGAACAGAAGGCCAAGGTGAAATACACTGCGATAACTTTTTTTTAAATCTGTCTGGCCTTGAGATAACCGACGGTTGACGGAAGCTATATAGTGAATAATTACGACTGATTTGAATAAATACAATCATATTCTCCATCGATCTCTCTTGAAATGCTATTTCTATTTAAAGTTGAGTAGCTGATTTTATCTAAATTGTCGTTCTGAACCATATGAATAACTGTATATTAATATTAAACTTAAAATTCAAGAAGACGCAAGTTCAAGAACCTCATCAGGGTGGCCATTTTAATCGAAGAAAAAAATTGCCGGTCATGAATCATTTTCTCTGGTCATTAAAGAGATAGTTTATGATTATCAGCAATTAATACAATGACTTTTCTTATTTCCTTAATTGTTTCATCAAACATTTTTTGAACTAAAAAAGATGATATCACATTTTTGCTATAATTAATGAGGAAGAACAACAATATTGAAAGATTTTTTATTATTTAACAGGATCCTTTCCAAACCAGGCAAGTTCTATGTGAAGGAAATATGTGGTTTTTTAAATAAAATTTTAGACGAAACGTATTTTTCTGATATGAGAAAAAAATAGTTCAAAAAAGTTATGAGTATTAAAATTTTTATTTTTGTTTCCAAAATGAAACAGATTTTTTTCTTTAAACTCCGATAGTTTTTGGCATAATTCACTTATTTCGAATTTTCATTCCAGACTCTGGTGACGTGTACGTCTTCTTTCCAGTCATTTCCCCTGACAATTCAAATTTAAAGTCCAGAATTCTAATATTGTAACATTTAAAATACAGGATCATTATGAATTGAACAAAACAATTTTACATTTAAAATGTTGAATTATTTATTCTTTTAGTTTATTTAAATCGCTTCTATAGACATTCCCTGAATTTTGCAAGATTTCTTTCAAAATCCCTCATTTTTTCCGGATTTCCAGGTTTTCCATGATTTCCCATGACCTGCGGCCCCCGTTCTTCGCAATCTGCCAAAAATTTTGCAAACAATTCAAAAATAACGAAATAGCGGCACTGAAATTTGTTAGAAAATATATCAAGTCTACCGTCACAAAACAAAACCCACACTTATATATTTTGACAATTTGATTTAAATTTCTCCTTACATAAACCTGCATGAAATTTAGATGATATAATCTAAATTTTATGTAGGCTGAACCATTTTTGGAGAATGGATAATTTCTTTTCTAAAAATTAAATTTTCATATTTGTCTCGTAAACAATATGCAAGATATCATCAATAAGAAACAGGTTTTCCGCATGAAACTCATAGGATTGTGTTTCTCGTAAAATAAACATAACAAAAATTTTGCAAACAATATAATTGTTGGTTTTTTGTGAACATAGTATTTTCATCTTCAAAAAAATCGCCCCATTTTGTTATTTTAAAACTGTTTCAAAGTTTTCTAGCTGATTTTGAAAAAGCACAGTAAATCTCGCCAAAGTCTGGAAAGAAATGTTGAACATTTCAATTATGTCTAAAAATATCCAAGTTTAAAGAAAAAATGTGGATTTTTTGCAAATCTGTGACTTGATGTATTTGAACCGTCCTAATTTGAAATGAATACAGTCATTCCTTTATTAAATACCTGGTCTAATAATATAATTTGTTTAAAACTGTAAATTTGAAAAATATTAATGAATGCATCTCAAGCAATTTAAAAATTATTATTGATGTTCTTCAGCCAAAGTTCGTTTTATAATTTTACGACCTTCACGATGCACGGATTATAAATTTATAAATTAACTAAACAATCAAAATATTTCAACTAATCCCTATTGATCAATTTTTAATCCATTAAAAACATTTTTTAACAAAAACTTGAATAATTTCCGGTCATTTCCGGCAGTTTCCCAGTACAACGGCCCCCCTGCTCACAGATCATTTTTTTAAATATAAGAATAAAGTCAGCAATTTAAAAATGTTATTCTTCAAATTTTTTACTTTCTTACAATTTCCGTTAATTAATAAGAAATTATAATATAAAATGTGATAAAATCGATATTGCGAATGTGTAAAACTTCTATGCAGATGGTATTATTAACCATGCGACTTGCATGTATGACATGTCATTTCCCCCTTAGTCTCTGAGACTCTAAATAAATAAGTATCAACGTAAGTCGTACCAGAAGTGAAAGGGTGAATGGCATTGAAAAACTAAAGAGTTTACAAATAACATCTTGCTTGCCTGTTATTATTACCATTAGACATGGTCGCAGCTCGTGAATTTTTTACGACTTGGAAGCTTCTACTCCTAGGCCCTAGGCTTAGGGTATCGAACCCTTTTCATATGCGTCTCGAATCGCGTCTAATGATATCCCTCTCTTGCAAATATCCATCACTAAAATAATATCAACAATAAAAAAGCATGCTTAAATTTAAATAATATACTATAAACTACATTTTATAGATTACATCAACTGGGTGGCGATTCATGAGACGAATTGAAATTCCAGGTCATTTCCGGGTTGTTCCATGTCAGATTAGGTTAATTTTCCATATTACTTGTCGCGTCAGAACTGAAGGCAATAAACGCAATAAATAGTCATAGGTCAACCTCATATGTTTACGATATTACAAAAATCAAATGATAACCGAATTTTAAGTTATGACACACTCAATCTATCACGTAATTGTTTTAATTTAAAAATTATATACCATTGTGAAATTAAATCTTTTTCATTAACTAATAATCAATGATATTTATGTATACATGTTTCTGATTTTTTCCAGTGATGTATACTCATTATTTCTAACTAAGGAAGGATGTGTCACGTCTACTGTTAGAAAAAACTTGAACCACATCAGTTGAAGGTTTATTCAACTACCGTAATTGAATAAATTTTCAAACAAAATGAATTGAATTTTAAAGCAAATAGTTGAATTTTCAAGAAATTTTTAACAGTGACCGAGGTTCTTTATTTACTTCATCATGCCCGATTCCACAAATAATCAAAATAACTTATACTTACTTTCAATCACAGATGCCTTGTAATATAATTATATTAACCTTGAATTAGAGCTTTTTCTCATAACTGATTTTATTTTTAAAGAAAACTGTACTATAGTTAGAATTAGCACGAACAAAATAAGAAATATATTTTAAAAAATTATCATATTTTTCTTAGAGTAAAGAAACGTTCAAAATCGAAAATCAATTTCTGATAAAATTCCAGGTCATTTCCAGGTTTCTCGAGGTTTTTTGCGAATAAAAAAACTTCCAGGTCATTTCCAGGTTCTTAGGTCAAATCGCCACTCTGATCAAGAAGTGCTAAACTATTTGCTGATTTTATGAAATTTGTACAAAATTCAACTATTTGGTTGAAAATTGAAATATTTTGTTGAAAATTATTCGTTTTGGTTGAAAATACAACTATTTAGTTGATCATTTAACTATTTGATTGATAATCCAATTACTTGGTTGAAAATTCCATTGTTTTGTAGAAAGTTCCTCTATCGGGCTTAAAAATTTAACATTTTTATTCTATTTTTTCTTATCTGATAAAAAATCTTGCCTAATTCGAAACTTAACACTTGTTGAAAATTGGTCTTTTTGATTAAAAAATGTATCTCTTTTGATAGAAATGTCATCTTTTTTGCTTAAAAATTAATCTTTGCTGGTTGAGGATTCAATTATTTTGTTGAAAATTCGTCTTGTTTGTCCAATTCATCTGTTTTTTATTTAAAATTAGAATCTTCTTTTGGTTAAAATATCAGCTAATTATTATTTTTTTTTTTTGAGAATTAATCTTTCTTGGCTGAAAATTGAACTACTTAGTAAAAAGTTGAAATAATTTGTTATTGCATAAGAAACAGCAAGATTTTACTAAACGGCCCTCCGTGCAAATCGTCTTACGTTAATTTGGATGAACTATGAATAATATGACCAAAAAAATGTAGTCGGCAAAAATTACGTGAGATAGAAGGAGGGAGGTCAAAACTTACGGATCCTCACAAAGAGAAGTACGCGGTTCAAATTTCCAGAAAAAAAAGTTACCTAATTTATGTACTGTCCCTTAGTGCAATAGATCTGAGTTTCAATATTTAGCCATTTTATGAAACGGCTAACATGTTTTCTAGCACATAGTGTAATAAGGATCAATGGATATAATTTTAAGTAATCATAATCTAGTCCTAGATTGTGATTGTTTTTGAAATATTTATTTTATTACAATCATTTTTGGGAAACAAGCATAGGTATCTAGTGAAGAATACATTTCCTTGGAAACATAAAACTTTTTTATGTTCTTCTCATAATTATTGTCAAAAATTGCGAAAAAATTTGACAAAACGAAATTGTTGTACTTTTTCAAATAAATTTTACTTTACACATAAGAATATTTTAGCTTTATTCCAAAAAAACATTTTAGTCACTACATTTTTTTTTCCTCAAACTAAATTGTCTTTTACACTTTAAACATGAAGAAATAAAAGAATACCTAGAGTTAGTTCATGATCACTTAAAATTATATTCATTGAACTTTATTACACTATGTGCTCGACAGCATGTTAGGCGTTTCATAAAATTGCTAGAATAGTTAGAAAAATAGTGAAACTCCTATCTGTTACAGTAACTATCTAAAGGCGCTTGCGCAGTTCATGAAACGGCTAGAAATTGTAGACAAGTAAATTAAATTAATAAAATGTAAACTCAACTAAATTAATTTTCCTTTAATTCTAAAATCAAGACAAATTTAATGATATCTTCGCAAAAAGTAATCGTCAGCTTGGTAATATTTGCAAGTGAGCTTCTGTATATATATTATGCAGAGAGCGTGGTAAATACATTAGCCTTCTGCGCGCGATGAGAATTGTTTTATTTTGAAGGCTAGAATTTGAAATTTTTTATTTGAAGTGTAAAATTTAAAATTCTTTGAAGAAGAAAATAAGCTCTTAAAATACGTATTGAGTATAACAGCACTCAAATTTTTCTAAGTGGTAATTATGTGTTCTAAACGTTTCCTAGCCGCGCACCACCCTCTTTAAGGGTCTGTAATTTTATTTTGTACAACAATTTATATTAGAGAAAGTTAATTATCTTGGGAGCAAGAAAGATATAAAATAAAGTAAATTTCAGTAATATATTTAATTACGAGAGAGTTTGAGAGTGGCACTGAAATATTTTGAAGCTTTGAAAGGCCGTATCTGCCAATGTTGACGGCAATTTACACAGACAGCCCCCCACACCGTGAATAACGGAAATGCTAATATGTATACCTATATACGCCTCGGGATCTCAGCGCGCTGCAGAAGCCAAAGATGTTTCGTAATGGGGGCCCACAATTGGCGAATTATTATTAAATGCCGTCAAAACATTGGATTTATTTCATCGCAAGTTCTTATTGATGTTCCGGCCGCAGAGTCCGTGGGCCGCGCCGCGGGTGGCTTCGGGCTCCGAGTACAAGGACCATAAATTTTCTGAATCCAATATCGTACCTGCAACTCGTTAATTTTCCTCGCCTATGTATCACTGATTCCTGAAGTCAACCACAAAATTTCAATATGTAGTCCAAATTTCCATCATACTTCCTATTCGATTCACATTCCTCTTGAATATTCACTTAAAATATTCAAGACCTTCCAAAATTATTACAAAAAAATGGTAAACTAATAACTAATAAATAAAAAATTAGGTGATAATCGCTGAAAAAAAAACTGTTCGTTCTCCTTATTTTTCTTTTCGGAAAAAAATATGACTTGAAGTCTTGATTATAAATAATTAACTTGTTCCCGATCTAGACGCATATTAAGCGTTATTTATATTTATTCAAATAACTCAATCAACGTATTCAAATGTTAACACGAAGGTGATTCTACATTCCCCTTTTTGTTTGTTCTTTTACCGCTTCTTCATTTATTAAAACAAAAAATACTCGTCTCGCAGTAACTTGAGATCGATAATTCTAGTGAAGAGATCATTGCTTATTAATGATTTCCTGAAGATGCCATATTAAACCATTGGAAGTAAAATGTATCGAAGTCGCATAATCGATTCTGGCGAGTATAAATAGTAAAACTCAATATCCGCTTTGACAAGATTCTAGTTGGTGAGTTTGCAATTGAGCGATGGAAAGGAAGTCTCACCAGCCAAGGCATCGTGCTATCGACAGCTTTACGTTGATAGCGTCCAGTTGAGACTAATAAATTATTATATCGTGACAGTGTCCGGGTGCTATATAGCGATCCATATATTTCCATCTTAATCTAAAGAAAGGCGAAAAGGTAGAAACAGAGGCCGATTGGATGACCTAACACAGCGGTTCAGTGCTCTCTTAAAACAAACCAGTGGAATCTCACTGATCTTAAATGAAATCTCACTGGTTGAAACAGCCAGAAGTGTTTCATTGAGAATCAGTGACATTTCACTCAGTGCAATGTCGTCGCTGGTTTAATCAGTGAGGTTCACTGGTTACTCAGTACCTGCAGTCATCTGGTCCTACGTGTTGTCTTCCGTCAACTGGTTTCTGTATGACACTTATCATTCATCACTTTTGTGCTAACCTTTGAAAAATTATCTTTTAAAAACCGCTCTTTTCACAAAACAATAAATGAGGACCAGACTGCAATATAATGGGATATAATATAGTGAGCCTAACTGTAGGAAGACCCGTCATTACGCCCACGTGTCACATCGCTCTAAGTCAAACCTTATCAAAGTCAAAGCTCATTGAAGCCAGGCCTTAAATATTTCTAACACAGACACAAGTTTGTTTTGACTCGAGAAATTCAAAGAGCCGACCAGCGACACACACGTATCAAAGTCAAAAAATTAGTAGTTCATGATAGGTGATACTTAAAAATATTGATCCAACTAGTCACAATTTCACTGGTTCAGTTTAAAAATGATGACAAAGACCCTCGATCGGTCCCAACAACTAGCTACAAGTCTATTACTTTTCCATAGTCACTATAAAACCTCTTTTTCGCATTAATGAGTCCTATCTGCATTCCACTCATTTATAATATCTTGATATTCAGGATTAACATTTCAGATATCTTATAATTAATTCTCTTCCATTATTTTTAGTACCAAGGTTATCAACGGCAAGTTTCTTAATGTTTATAACTATGCATACGAAAATTATAGTAATTATTGTATGTACAGTTTTTTGTATTAAATACTAATAAAGAAAGTGAGTTAAAAATATAACTTTCGTTTGAATAAACAAAAATGAGCAATTTTTATTAAAATTATAAACAAATTCAGTATTATGTATGAAGTCTTCATTTGGTACAGCAGAAGTAAACTATAATTTCCTTAGACTACAAACAAATTTCTTATTAGGCATTATAGCTTTTAAAAATAGTTATAAACCAGTGAATACAAAAATTGTTATTAATGTAACATATCTTCTTTAATTTTCAATCAAATGTATTATTATTATTATAGCTCAATCGACTTGTTTCAGTGCAAGGAATCTTTTATACTGTTGCATTAACTTTGAATTGTGAGAATAAAAAAAGTTTTCATATAAAAAACACATTTTTTTAAATATTATAAGTTGCTTAAAGAAATTTAAAGACTATTTTTAGAAATTCTTTAGTCAGTTTTGCATTATTAGTGATAAAAATAGGCCCGCAACAACATTGAACTAGCAATTTTCGATTTTCAGACATTTTTTATTTTCGACCCGCCGTACTACAATTGTGAATAAATAAACAAATAGTTTATCTTTATCTGCATCACGGAATACACGAGAAAATAAACAAAAATTAAAAATTAACAAATTTAAATGCTTCAGTCCGGCTCTCGAAAGTACTGCGTCTCTTGAACTAGTAGGATTGTGAGAGATTATGCAGATGATATTTTTTTTCTCTATTTGGGCTTCCTCAAAGAAACGTTTTATTTAATCGCATAATTATATAATACCAAAAAATTTACTGTCTACAGACGTCACCACGCAAAAAATGCACTTTTTTTTTAATTTTCTCGCAGCATTATAACAAAGCTGAAGCATTTGGTTAATGAATTTAAATAATAGACGACTTCCATTCTGCAAGTAACACGTTACCAGCCACGATTCCATTTCGTTATTACTATATAAATTATTAATGAATCTCAGACGCTGCCAACTCAAAAAAAAGACTGTTCCACTTTAAATTTAAACGATAACACCTTTAAGTGTAGTAGACCCTTTCCATTTTTTTTCGTAAAGTTTCGCTCCCTATTCCTAAAAATAAATAATCAGCCAAATCCATATAAAATCAGCCTGTCTGATCATCGAATTCGCTTTTTTTTAAACGTAATCAACTATGAAGAACTTGTCAATATCTCTAAATGAAATCAAGAAATCTTAAATTTTATAAACAAATTTACCATTTTTCAACAGTATCAAACATTTAAATATTTTCATAAAAATAAATATAAGATATACACTATTAGTCTTTTGACAAAAAAGGTAGGCAAACTTATTTATATTTTTACTTATTTCCCAATTTGATGAATTACCAATATTTGCCAAAGTGTGTATTGAATATTGAGATAGGAACCCTCTAGCAAGAATTCAGACATTTTTACCAGCGGTTTAACCTGGTTCTCAAAAAAGGGGGTCAATTATGGCTGTTTTTGGGCCCAGAGACAGAAAATTTTTTTCCGGAAATAAAAACTCAAAAAACTATCATGCAGTTTGCTTCACAATCGCCAACTTTAGAATAAATTTTATGATGAAAGATACATTTAAATTAAATAATTTGTCAAGAAGAGTACAAATTTATTCCCTTTAACAGTTTTTATTTTTTATCTTTTCAAAAATCGCTTAATTTCAATGTTTTTTGCAACAACAAATTATTTCAAGTTGACTAATTGAGGGCAAACTGGTTCAACTCTTTTTAATTTTTTCCCCGCAAAAAGTGGGGTTTTCAGGGTTGCCACAGACTAACGTACTTGAAAAAGATGGGAAAAATAACAAATTTTCAACACAAAAAGTGACTAAAAAGAGGAAAACTCAAATTTTACATACAATGTAAAATTAAAACCAATCAAATAAGGCATATTTAACAGTCTTCAAATTGCAAAATTAACATCATCAGAAAATAATTAACGAAAATTGTGTTTCAACAACAACTAAAACATTGTCATTTTCAGCATTTTCGTAGCCTTATCGAAAACTGAAAAGGTTGTGTTTCGTTTTTAAAATTCAAACTTATCTCGCAAGCTTCATTTTTGGTCAGATTTTTCATAATATTGTAGCCTTTGTTTCAACCTTTTATGCTGAAATATGAAACTTTTTGTTTTGAAATTCGACACTGGAAGTTTTGTTTATTTTCGCAGATGAAAAACTCGCAGAGAGCAAAATGAAAAAAAAATCAGGATTTACAATATATGTAAATTAGGTTAAAAAATTTTGCAAACTTCAACTCAGCCATTACTTCCTTCAACAAAACCTCAAGAAACCATTCTTTTGGGCTATTTTATAAATTGATGTTTCGGTAGAAAAAGGCTCGGGACCAACGCAAATATTTTCGGGGGATAAAATGAAAACCTGATTCACATATTAAAATTTTTTCTTTTTAGTTTTCTTCTTATAAATTAATCTGCGAAAATTAACAAAACCTCTGAAGTGTCCGATTTCAAAACAAAAATTTTCATATTACAGCATCAAAAGTTGAAAAAAGAGCTAAAACTGTGAAAAATCTGACCAAAAATAATCTTGCTAAATAAGTTTTAATTTGAAAAACTAAACACATTGCTTTTAATAAGGCTGTAAAAATGCTGGAAAATAGTTATGTTTCAGTTATTGTTGAAACACAATTTTCAATCATTACTTCACAATAAACTTACTTTTGTGCATGTCAAATAAAAGTTTTAAAGTCTGACGAATACGTCTGATTTTAATCTATTGAATTTTACAGTTTGAAATTTGAGTTTTTCTCTATTATTATAATGTGGCATTATTCTGTACTTTTGGAGTTTAAAAATTAAATTTCTAAATAAAAAAAGTAACTTAATAAACCTATGTGATAAATAGGTTTAAAAAATAACTATTATTATATTTGAGTGTACTTTTTTTTTAATTAGACCACAACTGCACTAAATCCGAAGGTATCGTTTTTGCTGAAACGATGTTCAATTCATAAAAAAACGAGAAAATCATAAATTAAAATAATTTAGATTTTAATATTGAATAGCAGTGTAGAGTCTTATATAGATACCAAACATAAATTACTTTAATTTTCTTTTTTTTTTTAGATAAAATCTAAGAGATGCATAGATGTGTCTAAAGTGACCTATTCTTTTAAAAAAGTGACTATAGTGACTTTTTCTCGAAAAGGTGACTAAAAAGTGACTAAAAGTGAAAGTGGCAGCCCTGTTTATTCTGGGCTACAAAAAGAGCCCTACTGGACCTTCTTTTTTAAAGAATACTAGAAAGCACTGTTCCTTAGGGCCAATTCATAAATATCCTAAGAAACTCAATTATTTACAATTTTTTAAATTACTAGTGCACATTTCCAATTATTTAACATTTTCTATATGTCTGAAGTTCATTACCAAAAACTGTTGTGACAGTTTACTTTAGTTAATAGTGCTATTTACTAAGTATCAATATTAGTAAATAGGGCAAAGTCCGATAAACGTGAAAACTGTTGAATTGGAAATTTCCCAAGTTGTCAAAAAAGTGTCGTTTGTACGATATTTTTCTACCGCCTAATGGAAAAAAAATCAAAATACTAATCTAATTATACTAATTTTGAGGTGTTTACAACGTTATAAATTTTTTTTTTCTAATTACTAAACTTTAACGTTATACAGCCTTCGCTGCCCAAAATTCTTTCAATACAAGGGAAATATATTGCATGTTTTGAATTAATGACGGACTGGCGTGGGGTAGCGAAGGAATCATGCTCAGTCATGTTAAAGTCAACGAAAATGATTTTTGCACTTTTAGGTTAGGATATCTTGAAAACCTGACGTACAGGAGCAATTTTGAGTTCGGATTCGGATTCAGCGGATCAAAACCCTTCGGAAATGTTTGGTCTGCTTTCTGGCTTTTGACTTTTGTCAAATTTTGTCGGCCTGTGTTATTAAAAAACATTGTGACAAAACATTTTATAATAAAAACTTAAACAATGTACAGAATCTTCTTGAATATGACAGTTATCCTAAAGAATTTGTTAAAAAACGTATTACGAAAATATCAAAATAAATAACATTCAATTAGAATTTAGTTTGAACCAATCAATATAACAATAATCCGGAGATAACAGAAAATAAAAAAGAAATTGCTTCTATAGATTTCAAAACATAACAAGTTAATCAAATGACTACAATATCAAAACAGTCAGCCATGTAGGCTCTTATTTTTACAAATATATCATGCTCGGTAAAGACCGTTTAGAAAAACTAGACAAATGTAATGTGGTATATAGACTCAGATATCAATAAGGTAAAAAGTATGATATATCAATAAGGTAAAACGTATGTTGGACAAACTAAACGGCCTCTAAGAATACGAAAAGAGGAACACCGTAACAATATGAATCTTAACTTAAAATAACATAAAGTTATCAGCAAAGACTTTATTGAACCGCGCAATGGTGACACTGCCTTTATTGATTGATAAAACATTGAAATTTTACATCAAGAACCTAAGTACTATAAAAGATGTTTTTCTATTTGAAATAACATCAACAGTAATATAATTTTCAATCTCAAAATCATAGGAAAACTAATGTTTTCACAGATCTGATTTGATATTTGATGATTTGATATTTTAGGTGATTGGATATATTTTCATCTACAAAATTTGTAAAATTCCTGTTCGAAAAGATATTCAATGCTATTTTCCAGGTTTTCCGGGTTCAAAAAATGTCCGGTCATTTCTCGGCTTTCTCGTCCCAGCGCCCACCCTAAAACGGAATTTGAAATTATAACATTACAATTCTCAACCTTTGAAACTTAATTGTTTAAAAGGTCTATGAATAAACGTTGGGTAAGCATTAAAACCGAGGACGGTTCACGTATGAAATACACTGAAATTCCTTCGGATTTGTTTGCCGACTGGACATTCTTCAATTTCTTCTGGCGTCAATTCTGCAACCGCACCGCTGTTCATGTTTATTTTCACCCGAATCAATGGCAAAGTAATAGGTTTAAATAGTCCACGCAAAATCCTCCGTCTGGTCGAGGTTTTTTCCAATATTGCACAGACGTCACCGTTGGACGTTGATAATACAATTTGTTCTTCGGTTGGCATGGGCTTAAGGACAGAAGATCTGGTTTTCAATTTAATTGGTTTATCAGGAGGAAAAGTGTATCTTCGCAGTTCGAATATACGGTTCGGATTTATATGGGGAATCAGTCTAATAAATCCAAGTTCTTCAAATTTGAATCTAAGTACACGATGAAAATTTCGGTTGATAGAACGAGACCTGGACCTGGAACGAAGAAAAGGCTCGGCAGGTGGCGGAGACCGGGCAGAAGAATGAGGTATAGCAAGAGAAAGAGTCGTATCTGGAGAATGTCTGCCAGGAGAAGAAGAAGAAGTTTCATAAGGAGAAGCAGCAGGAGTAGAGTGATCATCAGGTAAACGTTTGGACTGTGAACTTAATTCTGTAATAAGAAATACAGGATTAAATTTTTCTGAAGTACAAAATCGTATATTGGTACGTCATGCGATTTTCCAGAGCAATCCGCGGTGGAGACTGGTCGGAATTGATTGGCCAATCAATTTTTTTTGTTTAATCATTGGCGAATTAATTTTGACCAGTCTCTACGGCGGGACGCTCTAGCCAATCACAGGCATCGTAGAGAGTATATATACAGGGTGTCCCTGCATCTGTTGGACAACGGGTCATAGTGGAGAGATAACAACAAAATAAGACAAAAATTTAAATACAAGAGTATTGTACGGTCCTTTGATTAGAAACTACAGAGCAACAAAGTTCCGTGTAGGTGTGAAAACGCGCCTAGCGTAAGGGCCATTTTCGTTGGGACTCTGCGAACCTTTCTAGCTCAAATCGACGGCCTTCCATGTTGTTGCCACAGAATTCAAACCACAAGCTGTTTCCAATCGCAAATTCTAATTTAGAAAATCATGGCTCTTTTTAACTGAAAATTTAATTATTCCATTCTTGGTTGAAAATTGATCTTTTCTATCTAAAAATTCAACTATTTATTTGAATATTCATCTCTTTTAGCTCAATTCAACTGTGCTCACTTAAAAATTGAAACCTTTTTTTGTTGAAATAGCAACTATTACATCTTCCGTAACTATGTGAAACAGTCATTAAATTTTCAAACAGAGATTAGTCACAGAAGTCGCCTCTAATACACATCAGGTTATTTTTCCATCTCTGTAATAATATTCAGAATCCTCTAAAGCCATTCCTGGCTCTCTTTAAAGATGAAAAAAATCACCTTCAAAATACCTCAAGTCATATCCTTGACCGAACAATAATATTTAACGACTCCCAAAAAGTACCCGTAGCGTATTCAAAATGTTACTAATATGACTCCTTTTTATTTTGAATTTATGAGTGATATCATTATTTTCAAGTAGAAAACTTTTTGGCGTTTTTAGATTTAGACAACCATATTTTTTGAAAGGTAACTGTTGCAGTTATTATTAATTTGAATATATTTTGGTTGTTGAGAACAAAGCTTCGAGTTTTATGAAGGTAACTTGTGTGAATATTTAAAATTTGTTACTTAATGGCTGTTTCACTGAAAGACACTTTAGATTCGATTCGCTAAAAGTGCTAAGCTTAGATGGTTGAGGTTGGTAAATATAACTATAAGCTTTTGAACATAACCTTAAGTTTTCCTAACGTTATCTGTATGAGTATTTTTAATTCAAAAATTGTATGGCTGTTTTAGATGAAGACATAGACATTTTGAAATTGCTTTGTTAACAGTTCTAGGTCAGATTTCGTGGGTTTGTTGGGAATCATTATGAAATTAGAACATAGACTGGCCCTAGGTGAAGGTGAGTTGTCTCACTAGTCATCATTAACAAATTTGGTGGCAGTTTTACAGTTTTTAAGAATTGGTTAGCCCAAAATTGTATGGGTTGTTTTTGGGTGTTGTTTATTTTGGATTCTGGTAGCGTCCATATTTTCCTGTCCCAGTCCCAGTAATAGAGTGGAACAAATTGAGCATGTATGTTGCTGATTTAGGGAACTGGCCAGGCTGCGGAAATGAGAGATTTTCAAGGTCTTATACGTAATCAGCTGAAATACCTCAATGCTAATCTTTGCATATACGTATATATGCATAGCTTCGAAAGCATTTACTTAAAATTGCAGATATATTATTATATTCACCAATAGAATTGAGGATCACGGCCAAGGATACGAACACAGTACAGACAATCTTCATCATTTATGATTAGTGGAGACACTGATTAAAAGTACTATTGAAGAATTTGATTGAAAATGTCAGTAATACATGAATATTCTACTGCTTCATTAGCTTATAGGACGTTATTATCTCTGGAAACTCAGACGTCAACATTGGCCTTCTGTAATGTTTGGATTTGATAAGAGTCAGTTACCATGATGAAACAAATTTTGTAACAAATTGAATTTAAACCAATGTCGCTATTCACTAAATCTTTTGCGTTTTGTGAAAAGTAATATAAAAAAAAACTAATATAAATCCAACGCAATATTTCAAAAAAACTATGTAACCCATCCGATTGCTATCTGCGCTGTAAATTGCTTGACATCTGGACTCTTTCCTATAGTCGAGATTCACCTCGCATCTAATGTTATCGATTTTCCTGGCTGATCATACATGCCAGTCCGCCACTAAAGAGAAATGACACCAGGTACGAAAGAAATCTTGATGAGAACAATTGTTCGTCTCAGGAAGATCTACAAATTTGGTTGGCATCACTTCATCATCAGACACATATATGAAAAAAGGCATTGTACTGAGATATAAAAGTGATAGAACAAGGATATCAAGGCAGCTGGGACGAAGATATGATGGCCATACTTTTTCTTCGAACGTGAACTATACCTACTTTTGGTTACTTTCTGGATATATGTATGAGCCCAATAGATTGAATTTATTTTATAGCATTTCTGATATGAAAAATTAGGAAATTTAGACCAATTTTTTCCTGGCTATTATTACAAGGTAAATAGCTTTAATTAATATTATTATAATTAAAAATAATGGACAGATTTTTGAAATTTCAAACAAAGTATATATATTGGGCATTATTTCTGAAAGTCTCCCATTGCTGGAATTTTTATCTGAGTCATTTACGAAAATATTTGGCGAGGGGGAGGCGATTTTTATTATAATAATAATTAAAGCACGTGACGAATCTCGTATTTTTAGCTTCGCAGAAATTTGTATTCCAAAGGGTAAAGATTTTTTGTGATTACTCAGAAATTAAGTCATATTTACTTGAGTCCCTGGTACAGATTTTCTATTTTTAGATTTTCAAGTTATGAAAACAAATTAAAGCACGCGATAAATCTCGTATATTTTGCGTCGCAGAAGTTTTCATTCCCCGGGTTAACATTTTTTATGATTACTTAGAAATTACGTAATATTTAATTGTGTCCTTGATCCAAATCTAAAGAGTATGAATTGGTCTTGGTTTTATGATTTAGACCAATTTTGAGGAATAATTTACCAGATTGGGTGATGAGTTGAATCCAACAATTCATAACTGATTTTTTTTTTTGAACTGTCAAAAATTTGTTATTTGAATGTCGTTTAATTCACTGTTTAGGCTTTTTATACTTAAATGTTTCTTGTGCTCAACGAAATCAGTTATTCTTACATTAAAAATTTTATTTCGCCGAGAATAAGAACCATATAGGTTAAAAAAGCCCTAAGCAGTAATTTTATTTAAAACGATTGATAAATACAATGGGAATTGTATTCAAAACGGCAATTGTTTCATTAAAATATTAATGTTGAGCTGAAAAAAGGGACTCTGCAGAAAATAAGAATGACATAGGTTTAAAAATACGAATTTTTCATAGCAAATGTTCATAACAATCACAATCGTTGTTGACTACACAGCAGATGCCAGATTTATCCATTCATTTGCTCAATGACAATTAAATAAATAAAGTAAATTAATCTGTAATGAGAACTCTCTTCCGTCAAAATTGAAGATACTAATTCTATTTTTTTAGGGAATGTCAATAAATAGAGAAAAAAAGGTAGCATTAACACGAAAAGATTATGCTTTTTGGCACCTTCATTCTCAAATAAGAAATAAATGCTTTTTTTCTAATTAGCCTCAACAGAGCTCTTAGATTTGACGGGTCATTCATAAAATACGCGTTACATTCTTCAGGAACTTTAAACCCTTCCTAGCGTAATGCTTTTCCCGTTTTTCTTAACACGGAAAATAATACTTTGACAAAACACCCCCTCCCCCCACCCCCTAAAAGTGTCAAGTATTTTTTTAAGGACTTCTAATTGTTTTCAATCTGAAAAAGACTACAAAATCGGTTTTAAAATGCGACCTCTGGAACTTTTATAACCCAAATTTCTAATTTTTCCTCACTATTACGGTGAACACAAGGTATCAACATAAAGCGTTATTCGAACGTTGAAGAAACTTTCTTAAAACCGTTAAAATATCCTCTTCATAAAGGATCCTTTTATCGTCATTTTTTCAAAAGAAGTGGCTCATACTTGGTTCATTAAAGCAGCTGGCTGATAACAACCTTGTGCGGGAGCTGAGATCGAAGTCATCGACAGCAAATACCTCTGAAGGCCAGTAAATGTGCTAACTTGGATTTTCTGTGTGCCCGTGAAACCAACAGCAGTACTTAATAGAATATTAATTCAAAATTCAACCATAAAAATGGGAGGCTGGAAGGTTCCCGATGTCAACGCGGTTAGTCCAGCTACACAACTTGTAATAACTGCATAACCAGGAGTGGTCGAGAGTCTCAAGAAGATGGACTGCAAGCTTGACTGTGGGTAGAGGAGGATCAATATGAAGATCTTCTGAAAAACCAATGTTACACACGAAGATACAGCTCCGGATCTGTTTTCAGAAGGGGTAGTGGAGACATCTAGAAGTTAAGATAAACACCTAGGGAAGCACTTTATATCAGAGGCAATATTGAAATTACTGGATGATCAAGGTCCTTTTCTAGAGAACTTTGAGCAATCAAGATCAAGCACCATTTACAGGCAGGCGCTAATCTATGGTGATTTGATCAGCGTACAATCCGTTTGACACCCACGAGCCAGCAGTATTTGAAGAATGGCGAAATTTCGTGGACTGCTACTGCGTAATTGGATGTGATTCTAATGCACATCATTCGACTTGGGGTACTAAGGATACCCACCACAAAATTGGGTTTTTATTAGGTGACCTGATAAGTACTAAATTAACTTTATCAAATCAGGGTCAAATACCTATCTTCACGAAATCCACATGCCGCGAGGTAATTGGTTTGTATTAGCGACGTGTTTAAGAGGTGGCACGTATCATCGGATATGTCCTTGTTGAAGCATAGATAGATATACTTCTTCTGGACAGCCAAAAGACCTAAGATTTAAAGGTATTGGAAACAGACAGAATCCAGTCTATCAAGCGAATAGAATTATCTGTCGACAACTTACAAAAAGGTATGAACAAAGAACCCAAAAGAAGGCTAAAATCGTTTTTTGGACCTGCAGATGCATCATACAGAAAGATTAGGGCTTAAAATCCAGGATTACTATATGGTTATACACAATGATAATCTGACACATAATAGGATATACATCAACGATCTGATTGCCAAGAACTAAACCAATCAGTACTCTGAAACAACTGAAAATCTTCCAAAAGTATTTTACTTGGAGATCACTGATGCTATAAAAAAAATATCATCAGCAGCTCTTGATGTCATTCTGGACATACTGCCGTTGCGACTTTTTGTATAAAAGATTGTGGCGGCGGGATTCTATAGACTTCTAGCAGGGGGAAACTTTAGTGATGATAACGTGGCAGTTCTACACGATATTGGTAAGCGCATGCTATACGAGGATAATATTCTCACTATGTAAACTGATGTTTTGTTGAGGAAATTATCCTTTATAAAATTCTTCAGAGTCATCTTCCGCAAAAGGTCAGAATAGAATGATGAAGGCACATTCCCTACAGTTTCCCAGGTAGAAATAATAGCTATTACACATTGCCTGGAGAAAATTTGTAAGCGGTCTTATGAAGGCCAGCATGAAGGAACATTTCCTCTGATAGTCAAGCAGCACTTAAGGCTTTCAAATTTGAATAGTTTACATTCAGACTAGTCTAAAATTTCTTTCAAGGTATTAATAATGTTGCGGATTAAAACCGGATCAGCCTGATCTGGGTCCTCGGCAATGACCATATTGAAGGTAATAAGAAAGCAGATGCACTGTCTAAGGAGGGAGCTTCACAGTCCTTGATTGGACTGGTTCCCTAATGTGGTATCATGTATGCACCGGCGAATGGAAGCATTGATGAATCGCTTTTGGAGGAGTATGCGAGATATTGGAGGGAAACCAAAAAAATGGTGCAAAGCAAGAATTTCATATCTCGTACATGTACTAAGAGAACTAATTAACACTTGAGTATGAAAAAAGGCAGATTAATGTCGTAGTGGGGATATAATATTACTCTACTAGTAATAATTTCATTACTTGTGCAGTTCCTGTATATTTTTGAATATCAATTTCTCTCCTACCTTCAAAATATTAAATATGCTTAGTTGTTTGGAAGTGAGGCGTGAATCACCTATTTCGGGGCGTGAGACGACACGAGAAATCCAGTCCAACCGCTTTCCACACATCTTTCGGTTCTGTGTCCCTGTGACTCGAGAGCTCGTCTGACCGGCTAAAGACAGAGCGAGATGTGTGGTCGTCACTATAGGCGATGAATTTGGGAGAATTTCCCTTACTCCCTCAGTGTGATTTCCAGACTTCCTGGTCATTTTTCCTATTAACGGTGTGGAAGATTGTGGTTTACATACGATATACTTTAAAACTCTTTGTGATTGCCTGTATGTTGCCTACTACACATTATGCGATTTCGTCTGCGGTCAATTGTTCAACCGCGCTGCTGTTTATATTTATTTTTGCCTGTTTAGTTCTTCGTTCGGCATAGGCAAAACGGTATTGGTTGTGGTCCTCAATCCAACTGGTTTCTTTGGAGGAAAAACATAGCTTCGAAGTTCAAATAGCCGAGAGAGCGGCACGGCAGGTGGTGGATACCCGATAGAAGAATGAAAAGAAGGACAGAAAGACCTTTCAGGACAATTTCTGACAGAAGAACAAAAGGAAGGTCCACAACAAAGAACACCAGTATTAGGATAACAATTAGGAAAAAACCTGGCCTGTAAACTTAATTCTGCAAGAAAAAATAGAAGATAACATTTTTCTAACGTACACAATCGTACGTTATTATACTTCAATTTGTTAATGAGGTTGTTATGAGCGGCCGGATTCTATAACCGCCGATGAGTTTTTCTCGCTGAATGGTTTTGGCATCTTCTTATTCGGACAAAAAGGTTGTATCTGTTGCCGTTTACGAAGTAAGCCCGAAAAGCTTGTTTTATACAAAAGATTTTTTTTACTTTTACTAGTCGTAATTGAGCCAATTCTTATAATTATCTAAAAAAATTTACTGCAAATATTCTCCACGATGTTTTACGATTAGCAAAATAAAATTACATGTATGATTTACAAGTTCATCAGGTCTGAAAATTGAGGTTAGGTCTAGTTCTCCTGTCGTATAAACGGCTACTTTGAAAACTGAAAAGACGTGATAAAATGCGTAAATTATGCCTGCGTTACATGAAAGTTATAAGTTTCTACCTGAGGCATTTTATAAATCAAATTATCAGTCAGAAAACAATTTCACGGATATAAGTCGTTCCAGTTTATAAAAATCAAAAGTAAATGATACCTGCTATCCTCATTAGAAAATTTGTTAATCTAATCATTGCTCTGTATGGAAAAAATTGCTCCTATCCAAGATACTCGGCCAGTCCACCAAGTAACATCAGTGTGCCCTAAATCTTTTAAAATATAATTTCTTTGCGGAAATATCGAAGTAAATATCAAAGGATGACCTACCACAAAAGGAAGATGAGGGCCGAACTTATTAACCTGGTCACCCCAGCCGACAGACCCACACTATTCACCATTTATCCACTACATGTCCCTATACAGGGTCCCGAGGATTGAAAGGCGAGCCACCTTCGTTTCAGCGAACAAGAGTGAGGATACTAATCGACATTCTTGATAAAACCTGTAAGTAACTGATTATTCGACACTTCTTCAAATAAATCCTAATTTACTTTGTAAAACCTAAATTCGTGTGCAATAAATTGTTTTTTCTTGTACTCTGATGGCTATCGTCATCCCAGTTTTCCGATTTATTTTAAATTAGAATCTAAAACGAGAAACTATCTTCAAATTTAATCAAATATAAGATAAGTTACATATCCCAGGACGTAACACAGTAATTGAATTATTTTCAAGAACAGGTGAGTATTTAGTAAAAAGATAAATATTATTCAAGAAGAAACTATCGGTAGTGAATTTTCTTCTTACTTTTCGGCACCAAAAGAATCATCTCCATATGGTTTCAAGAGTGATAAAGTGACACTTTTTAAATCGAACTCTTGACATGTCTGACAGCTTGTCAGTGTAAATTTGGCTCCACTGAGAAATTTAAATTGATGCTTAAGAAATTCAAAATTTAGAATTTTTCCATTGAAACCGTTGTTGATAATATACATGTGTAAAATATATAGCTTTCAACACTTTTTAGCTGAACAACTTTAAATTAATGTAATTGACGTGTCAAAAATTACGTTTCTTAAACAAATTTCTCTATGATTATAAAAATGAAAATATTATTAGTCATGCCTTGTGATAGAACGAACATTCCCTTATGGGAAAAGGTTTAAACTTATAAAAAGTGTTTCAAGAATATTTCACGTAATTAAACTTTATCTACTATATCTCCTTACCATATTTATAGAATGTTCCAATTTTAATCAATTTTATCATTTCTTCCGCGAGAGTATTCCCTACAAATGTGCTGTTTCCAATTTTTAAAATATTTCAACAATATTAAAATATATTTAATAAATCAAAAAAATGTTTGCTTTGAGAAGAAAATTGTTCTTACAACTTCAGCTATGAAAAAAAATACTTTTAAAATTACAAACGGTAATGCTCCAAAGAATATTTTCTCAAGAAGAAAATAAATGAATAATGTCTTTATTTGAAATGATATCATCACTAATAATATTTCGATTATTAAATATCACAGAATAAAATTTTTGGCCCAGATGATAATGGTGATAAAAAAATTCGTTTAGAAGAAATGCATATTCAAGCAGATTTTCAAATTTTTATTCTAACCATCTATTAAAACAAGAAATTGGAATAATAAAGAACATTGTACATTCTGCAATTACACTATCAGACAAAACCTTTCATAGTAAAAACTCAAACATTGCACGAAAACTTTTTCTACTCTAACAGTCATTCTGAAGAATTGGTTGAAAAACATATAACAAGAAGGTTAAAATAAATCAAATTTGAACGGAATAGAGTTCAAACAGAGTAAAATAACAATAATCCTGAGATAACAGTAGATAAGAGAATAATTGTTTCTATTAATTCTCGAGGACACATCTAATAAAATATAAAACGTTTATTAAATTACTGCAATATAAAAAGAGTCTTCCATGTTGTTCCTGAACTTGCTATATACATCAAACTGTGTATAGACCCGTTTGGGAGTTCTAGACAAATGTGATATGGTATATATCACAAACCAATTGACCTCTAAGAGTAAGAAGGAAAGAACACCATAACGATATAAATCCTAATCCGAAATAATACAACGTCATCAGCAAACACTTAATGGAACACCACGATGGTGACACTGCCTTCATCGGCTGGGACAACATCGACATTTTATATCAAGAACCTAACTTTCGTAAAAGGTGCCTTACAGAAATGGTTTATATTAAGGAAGAAGGCAAAAAGAGTCTCAACAAGATAACTGACCCCCAACTTTACATTACATGCATTATATCATTCCACCCTGAAATGGGAATTTGGAATGACAATATTACAGCTGTCAATCTCTTGACCTTTAAATTGAGGAGGTCTATGCATTAACTTGGAGTAAACATGAAAACTGAGCGTGGTTTATATACGAAACACTCTAAAACTCCTTCTGATTGGGATTTTTTTGCCTACTGGACATTCCGCGATTTCTTCTGGGGTCAATTCTTCAACCGCACCATTGTGCATGTTTACTTTCGCCCGGTTCGGCCACGAAGAAATATTTTTATATATTCCACGAAAAATCGTGTGTCTGCTTGATGCTTTTTTCAATATTGCACAGATGTCGCCATTGGACGTAGATAACACAATTTGTTCTTCGGTTGGCATGGGCTCAGGGGCACGATTGTTGGTTCTCAGTTGAATTGGTTTATTAGGTGGAAACACATATTTTCGGAGTTCAAATATCTTTTTTGGATTGTTGCGGGGAGTTAGGCGAATAAATCTAAGCTCTTCAATTCTATATCCCAGTACGCGAGGAAAAGTTTGCCTGCGAGATGGAGACCTGGACCTAACGCGAAGAGGAGGCTCTGCAGTTCTTCGAAATATGGCGAAAAAATCAGGTCTGGCAGGAGGAGACCTGAACCTCACAGGAGGAGATGGCTTGGCAGGTAGAGAAGACTCAACAGAAGAATAAGGTCTGGTGGAAGAAGGCGACCTCCCAAAAAGATACCTGGCAGGAGTAGGAGAAGAACATCTGCCACGAGGTACATTAGTAATAGGGTCACCATTAGGCAAACATTCAAACTGGGAACCTAATTCTGCAACAAAAAACACAGGATTACATTTTTTTATAGTACACTATCGTATGTTTGTATGTCATGAGTTGTGATTGTCGTCCTTATTGCTAATATAGTACTCAACGTTGTTGTCAACTGTTTTAAACGTTTTTGTTCAATTATGTTTGTCATAAAAAAAGCTTTCAGGTATGTCAACTGAGAGAAAAATTTCTCATAGAATTACCCGTGAAAAACCGCGTAGGTCTCCACGTGGATTAATGAATTCCACGTGGGGTTATGCGTTAAGTTACACGTAAGAATCATTTGTTACATTGAAACAATTGACGTAGAATTTGCAGGTAGAATTCCCACGTGGAATTCCTCGTGGATTTCTACAGCCAGTTAATCAATTTGATCTTGAAATTTGATCAAAATGATATGCAAGGGTTTTATACAAATTCCGTATTTTGTATTTGATCAGAAAATTGTGCTTCAGAATGATCCGATTCTCACGATCAACCCTCCTGTGCTAAATTTTCATGAATAGCGACTGTCAAGTGTCGATAACATTTTTAGTCATCTTAGTTATTCTTGTTACCCAATTCATGACTCAACGCAAATGTACTATGTAAATCTGGAGAGACGCTCTTTAAATGTAAATAAAATAATGTCCAGAGCCACAGAGATTTATAGCTCAATAAAGAACGATTGGAATTTTTCTCCTATCCTGTAATTGAAAATTTTCTAAAACATTCCACGTGGGTTCTGAAAAGTTGTGAATATTCTATAATGAGTGTGATTGGGGGATGGGGGGGTTGGAACCAGAATTAAATATTTAAGTTAAAAATTCACCTCTTTGTTTGAAATGTTTACTATATTTTTGATGGAAAATTCAATCATTTGGTTCGAAAATTAATTTTTTCAGCTGAAGATTCAACTTTTCCATTATGGATGAAAAGTTAATTTTTTATAGTTAAAAACTGAACTATTTATTTGACAATCAATTTTCTTGGCTAAATTCAATTGTACTTACATAATTTAAAATTAAAATCTTTTTTCGTTGAAATAGCAACTATTATATTTATCGTGCCTATATGTGAAACAGCCATAATATCTTTAGATTGAGATTAGTCATACAAGTCACTTTGTAAACTACAGGTTATCTTCCCAACCCCACAGCAACATTAAAAACCCTGCAAAAACTACCCCTTGCTCCTTTGAAAGACTAATCTAACGTGGCACGACGAAAAACAGTGAACAAATTTTAAAATTGAAAATAGTCTTGCAAATCACCTTCAAAATACATCAAGTTACATCCCGAAATCAAAAACAATACTCAAACCGCACAAAAACCACCCCTAGCGTATTCAGTGTGGTTATTATTAATTTTAAAATATATTGACTGCTTTGCGTGGTGACTCTGCCAATATATTTTATTATAATTGCTGGTGGTGAATTTCAGCAATGACAGAATAATAATATAGGGTTAAAAACACAGCTGAGAGTCTTATGAAGCAATTTGTGTAACTATTTCAAAATTTTCAGTTTAATGTCTGTTTTACAGGAAAATACTTTGGAATTAATTCGTTAAAAGTTTGAAGAGTGGATTTTTTAAGTTGCTGAATATTATTGTATGATTCCGAGTATAACTAGAGTTTTTCTCAGCTTATATTTATGCAAACTTTTAATTATAGATATATTATATTATGACATTTACCAATAGAATTAAGGATCACAGTCAAGGATGCAAACAGAGTACAGACAATCCTCATCTTTTCTGATTATTGAAAAGACTGATTAACATATTAATGAGGAATTTGATTAACAATATGACTAATACATAAATATTCTACTAATTTGTTATCTCATATAATCAAAGCTATAGTTGATAATATCTCCTCAATTAAAAACGTCGACACGAGCCTTCTGAGACATTGAGATTTGATAAGAGTCAGTATCAGAGCAATAAATTTTGTAAAAAATTTCATTTTAACTAATGACGCCGTTTATTAAGTTTTTTACGTTTCAGGGAAAGCTAATATGATGAAACTAATATAAATTCTACTAAATATGTTGAAAGAACTATTTCGAAATATTATTTCTGTTTATACACCTTCTCGGGTAAAAAGAACCCAGTTTTCCATCATAGCCACGTTCTAAGTTAAGTGACTGATGCGATAAGAATATAGATAGTTAAATCAATACGATGTTTGAAATCATTCGCGATGATGTTTTAGGTACAAAATTAGGAGCATGGTGTAGTTTGCAGGTCGTATTTACCGCTGCTATGCTTACACAGAGACCTTGCGTGTTGGAGGTGACAGCAGTCGCATCTGGATGCTTTCTTAGAGCTACCATGTATCGCTTCATAGGTTGTTAGTCGCTTGCTTTCTTATGGTCCAGAAAGTTTTCGAAATATATATTTTTTTCTTCAAAATTGTTCTCAGGTTGAAAAGAACCCGGTTTTCCATCATAGCCACGCCCTGAGTCAAGTGACTGATGCGATAAGAATATAGATAGTTAAATTAATACGATGTATGAAATTATTCGCGATGATGTTTTAGGTACAAGATTAGGAGCATGGTGTAGTTTGCAGGTCGTCTTTACCGCTGCTATGCTTACACAGAGACCTTGTGTGTTGGAGGTGACAGCAGTCGCATCTATATGCTTTCTTAGAGCTACCATGTATCGCTTCATAGGTTGTTAGTCGCTTGCTTCCTTATGGTCCAGAAAGTTTTCGAAATATATATTTTTTTCTTCGAGCTTGTTCTTGGGTTAAAAAGAACCCAGTTTTCCAACATAGCAGCGGACTGAGTCAATTGATTGATGAGATGAATATGTGATTGGTTAATTTAATACGTTGTATGAAATCGTTTGCGATGATGTTCTAGGTACAAAATTAGGAGCATGGTGTAGATTAGGCTGAGGCGAAAAGCCAACAATTGTGCGTCCAGGAAACGCCTGGGTACCGAAAAGTGACCCGGTCCAATCCGAAACTCAGCGCACTTTGAAATTTTGAAATCGGATAATACCTTCAGTCTGTTCTTTGAGGGTGAAATCTCGAAATTTCACTGAAAGACACTAAAATTTAAGGTTTTGCAAAAATGGGCTCAAAATCGATACCGGGCCTTCCAAGGGTGTCTTTACGATAGTAACTCCTCAGAGGGTACTTAGAGGTCCGTATCGAGTCGC
This sequence comes from Andricus grossulariae, assembly GCA_011634705.1. Lineage (NCBI taxonomy): Eukaryota > Metazoa > Arthropoda > Insecta > Hymenoptera > Cynipidae > Andricus > Andricus grossulariae. The sequence continues at coordinate 158,615,312 of JAABKJ010007545.1, forward strand.
CAAAGTCATCCTATGCCAATCCTCATGGAGGGGGAAATGGCTAAAAATTGCGTATTTTCGAGTAAAACGCTGAAATACTTGTGCGGTCCCTGGGTCATGTCTGTCTACGAGCACCCGAGCATCTGTGCTACCTTTACACTGAAGCTGGACCCCCTTCCCCCCCCCAGTCGCCGGTTTCCTTCCTTCCTCCCCCTCCCCCTTCATCTGGTCGATCGTTGTCGAGACTTGTCAGAACCTGTCAATGGCTCGTACGGGTACACTTGAGAAATTATGCCCCATATATATATATATATATATATACCAAACAGTTGCATTTACAACCAAATAGTTGAATTTTCAAGCAAAAGGGACGAATTTTCAACAAAATAGTTGAATTTTTAATCAAAACAGATTATACTTCAACCACAAATAGTTGATGTTTTAAGCTAAATGAATAATCTTCAACATAAAAGTTGAGTTTACAACCTGAAAAATCGAATGATTGATAAAATAGTTAACTTTTAAACCCGAAAAGATTAATTTTCAACCGAGAAAGATAATGTTTCAATAAAAAACTTTTCCACCAAAAAAAGTGAATTTTTTAATCAAGAGGGACAAATTTTCTATACAAAAAGACAAATTTTCAACAAGCAGTTGAATTAAAAAAAAAAAGCATTATTTTTTAAGAAAATAGTTGAATTTTTAAAACAAAAATTAATTATCAACCAGTTGCATTTACAATCAAACAGTTGAATTTTCAAGCAAAGGGGGATGAATTTTTAACAAAATATTCGAATTTTTCCCAAAATAGTTGAATTTTCAGGTTCCAAATATTAATTTCCCACAATACCGCTGAATGTTCAACCGAAAAAGGTGAATTAAAATAAATAGTTGATATTTAACAAAATAATTAAATTTTCAAAAAAAAAAGTTGAAATCTCAACTAAACTGATGAAAATTTAAAAAAAAATCAATAAAGAAGTTCAACTTTCAATGAAGCAGTTGAATTTTGATTAAAAACGATTAATTTCCAAAAAAAACTATAATAGTTGATATTTTAATAAAAAAAAAAGATTTTATTTTCAAATCAAAAAGAGACGAATTCAACCAAAAAAGTTAAATTCCCAATGAAAAATTTAATAGTTGATACTTCAACCAAAAAATTAATTTTGAATAAAAACTGTCGAATTCAACCAATAAAGACGAATTAAAAAAAGTTAAATCCTCAATCAGAACAGGTTAATTTTTTTAACAAGCAGTTGCACTTTTAACCAAAAAAGATACATTGTTTAACAAAAGAGGTGAATTTTCAAGCAAGAAAGATTTTTCATTTAGGAGAGAAAAAATATGTCAACCAAATTGTTACATTTTCAACACTAATAATAGAATTGTGAACCGAAAAATATGAATTTTTAACCAAGCAGTAGGATTTTTAAACCAAAAGCCGAATTTTTAACAAAAAAGTTAATTTTCAACCAAATTGTTTAATTTTAAACTAAAAAAGACCAATTTTCGACCAAACATGGTCTATTTCAATTTTAAGTTTAAAAATTTCCATTTTCAGTTAAAGAGATGGATTTTTAAATAATAAAATGAATTTTTAACAGACTAGCTCAAAATTCAACCAAATTGTGGAATTTTTAATGAAAAATCTTATTTTTTTACCAAAAAGACGAATAATAGTTATGAATAATGGTTCACTTTTCAAACAAATAGTATAATTTTTAACCAAAAAAGATTAACTCTGAACCAAAAATATAATATTAGACTTTTCATTTAAAAATAATTATCGTTCGACTTAAAATAGTTGGATTTTCTTATTGTATTCTGCATATTAAATCAGTTCGCATTTCAGCGAAAAAAATAGAGAAGAACAGGAAGTTTCTAAAAAACGGGAAGTTTCTAAAAAACAGGGGAAAAAGAGGAATTCTTTAAAAAAAGGAAAAATCGTCACAACCCATGTTAACACCCCCTCCATGGTAATGTGACGTAGTTTTCGAAAGGTTTCTTTTCTTTTAAAATTAGATTTAGAAAAATTGGTTTACTTTGGAGTTAAAAATATTAAAAATAAAAATTAATTAACCAATAGACTTAGGATTTACCATTTATTTTATTGGTCGCAAAAAATTGTATGTTCCAAATATTGATTAATGTTTAAAGAGATATACTTATCAGCTGTGTTAGAGAAAGTTGGAGCTAGTTGAATTTGTTGATTTATTGGAAAGTTCCTGGAATTTATTATATTCTCGACAGAGGATGGTTACCCATATGGTTGCGAGTGAATTTTAAAGTCAATGATTCTTGGATATTTATATCACTTCCGTGTGAGATTACGAAGCATAAAAATCTTATTGCCGTTAAATAATAAATTTTATACGTGATTTATAGTTATTTTAAGATTGCATTTTAGGCTGTATTCCCTTTATTTCTTAAAGAAACTGTAAAACTTAAATTATTGTGAAATCAATTTTTTTTGTGATTGTTTATAATTATTTAAAAATATTAATTAGTGATAATAAAATAACTAATTTTTATATCCATCATAAATATTTTTAAAAAAATTTTAATTTACGAAGACTCTTTGTAGTCATTGCATTTGTGAAAAAGAAATTACATTTGGAAATTGGAAATTGCAATTCAAATAGGAAATGCAAATTGTAAATTGTAATGGTCTTCAAACGCTATGGTGTACCCGACAATAACGCAAAACCATCTGAATGCAAATTCATTATGAGAAGGTATTTTATTACTCTGTTGCTTTACTAGAAATCATAACTTTTTTTTAATGATAATAAGTCAACGCAGGAGTGAAAGTTTAGAAAATACAATACAATTGACGTTTATTATTCACTTTCAGATCACAGTATGGAAACATGAAAAAAAGATTTACTAATGAAAATTTGAATAATTCAGTTGGGAAGCAATTTCTATGTACAAAAAAGGAAATTCAAAGCTGATAGTTTCGTTTTGTAAAACTTCTTTTTCATTATTATTACTGTCGTTTTTTTCCTGAGGGAGCATCTATTAATTACGTTAGGCTTTTTCGGAGGGGGGTCCAGAAAATCTTACGAATCCTTATTTAGGGGGGAGGAGGGAATTTCTTACGGAAGTTTCATCTTTCTGATTATTTTTTTTAATATGCTAATTAACACCTGTGTTTATTGTTAAAATTATTTTTCATACTATTATACATATGATAGCATTATTAGTTTAATTTATTTTTGTTGCAAAATCCTCCAAAATCCGTGGATATACATACATTGGAATCTTTTGGAATGTCTTAAAATCCTTCAAAATGCCGTGATATCATCGACACCCGTTTTTATATTTCTTAAAATCGGTTAAAATCCTTTGAAATATTTTCGAAGATTTCGAAATCCTCTGCAATATTTGCAGATATTGTGAAATCTCCTGAAAAATCTTTAAATCCCTTCAAATCTTCGAAATCTCATTAAAATCCTCTGATCTGATATATCCCCGTGGATATACCTTAGAACCTTTTGAAATCCTTTAAACTTTGTTCAATCCTTTACAATTTTTGCAAATCTCTTGAAATCCTCTGAAATCTCTTTAAATCCCTTCAAATCTTCGAAATCTCACTAAAATTCTCTGATATCCTTCAAAATTCATGAAAATACTTTCGTGTCACATGAAATTTGTTGATATCGCGTGATTTTTTAAAATCTTTTAAAATCCTTGACAATATTCGTAAATTCTTTGACGTTCTGTTGAATATCTTGAAATCTTAAGAAATTCTCTAAAATCCGTGGATACAATTTGGAATCTTTTAAAATGTCTTAAAATCCGTTGAAATGCCGTGAAATCAGCGAAGCCCCTTTATTTCTATTAAATATATAAAAATCCTTTGAGATTCTTTGCAATTTTTGCAAATCTTTTGAAATCCCCTCAAATCTCTAAAAATCCCTTCAAATCTTCGAAATCACACTAAAATCCCCTACTATCTCTCAAAATTCGTGAAAATACTTCTTTACCACATGAACTCATTTGAAATCCCGTGATTTTTATTAAAATCTTAAAATCGTTATCAATATTCTAAAATCCTTTAAAATCATACGAAATCCTTTGGAATCTTTTGAAATGCCTTAAATTTTTTGAAATACAGGGAAATCCTCAAAGTTCCTTAATTTTTCTTAAAATCTATCAAAATTCTAGGTCCTATGAAATCTTTGCAAATCTTTTGAAATCCGCTGAAATCTCTGATTGAAATACCTTCAAATCTTCGAAATCTCACGAAAATCCCCTGATACCCTTCAAAAGTCATGAAAATACGTCCGTACCACATGAAGTAATTTGAACTCCCGTGATTTTGATTAACCTCTTGAAATCCTTTTCAATATTCTAAAATCCTTGGAAGTCTTACGAAATCTTTTGGAATCTGTCGAAATGTCTTAACATCTCCTGAAATCGCGTGAAACCATCGAAGTCCCTGTATTTCTCTTAAAATGTAGGGAACTTCCATGAAGGATGTCACAGTTTTTTGGCGAATTTTCGACCCCCCCCCCCCCATTGTCACATTGTGTCAATGGGGTCTCAATATCTTTCGTCACAGACTATCACAATTCGGCTACCCCTCCTCTCCTAAAACCCTAACATCCTTTATGGAAGCTCCCCTATCAAAATCCTTCGAGATCCTTTGAAATCTTTGCAAATCTCTTAAAATCCGCTGAAATATTTTAAATCATTTTAAATCTTCAAAATCTCAATAAAATTCCCTGATATCTTTTGACATTTGTTAAAAAACTTCAGAACCACAGGAAATCCTTTAAAATCCCGCGAATTTTTTTTTTCAATTTCTTAAAATCCTCTACAGTATTCGGGAATTCTTTAAAATTATGATATATCTTTTGAAATATTACAAAATCCTCTAAAATTCGTGGATATACACTTTTAAATCTTTTGAAATCTCTTAAATCTCTTTGAAATCTCGTGAAATCATCAACAACCCTATAGATCTCTTAAAATATGTTAAAATCCTTTAAAATCTTTTGAAATCGCCTGCAATCTTGTAAAATCTTATGAAATCTCTTTGGATCCCTTCAAATCTGTAAGATCTCGTTGAAATCCCCTGATATCCTTCCAAATTCGTGAAAAGACTTCTGTATTACATGAAATCCTTTTAAAATCTTTGAAACCCCGTAATTTATTTTGAAATATTTCGCAATTTCTTAAAATGCCTTAAAATCTCTTAAAATTTTTTGAAATCTGTGGAAATCGTTCTTAATTCCTTAAAATTCCTCAAAAGCCTTCGGTGTCACTTGAAATCCTTTGAAATTCCGCAAACTGTCTAGAACTCTAATTAAACTCCTTGAAGTCCTTCAAAATCTTGTCAAATCCCTTGTAAAATTGAGATTCTCTCTGAAATTTCACTAGATAATTTCTTCAAACTTTAAAAATCTTGAAAAATTACTTGAAATCCTGCCTTAACATTTTTGTAATCCCCTGAATTCCGTTGAAATTACTTGAGATCTCATGAAATCTCTAAGAAGCTTCGGAAATCTCATTAATTCCGTAAAAATTTAGTAAATCTTTTAAGTCCGAGCCAGTTTTTGAACTGTTTCTGGCTTTTAAAAAAACTGGTAAAATGCTGGGTTACTTCTTAAAGAATCTACTACATGACCTAATTGTTGTTAGTGTTAATTGTAAAATACTTTTTGAATAAAAATCTTTTTCCGTAGACGAGATATTCTAGTTTGAAAAATCGTGTATGCCTTGAAAACCCCTGCTGTCGAAGGTGGGTTAAATACTTTATAGTCCTTCGGAATATCTTAAAATCCCATGAAATCTGTTGAAATATTTTCAAATCACTGGAAACCTTTCAAATCGTTTGATTTGGGGTCATACAAGTCTTACGAATCCTCATAATAGAGGGGGGGGGGGTCTAAAATTTCAAAAATCATCGTTACGTAATTGATGGATCTTGCCTAAAATATTCCAATTAAAATTCTTAACATCATTTGAGCTTCCATAATTGAACCAAAACTGAAATATTTGAAAAATGATGTCAATGAAGCAAATTTCTTACCTTGTTTTGTGCTGACTTGGTATGTTATGCTCGTCTGCACAGTGACGTCGGACTCTGGTCTTTCGGTGGCGCCATCCACCTTAGCTGACCTCCTTTTAGTTCCACCTGGCCTGACAGAAGCTGATTCCGGTTCCGGTTCAGGTTCAGGCTTTGGAGTTGAAGTATTGGGTCTAAACAAGTTTCCCCTTGTTTGTTTCCTAATTAATGGTCTAGACTTGGGTTCCGGTTGAGATTTGGGTTCTGGTTTCGACTTGGGTTCAGGTTCAGATTTTGGTTCTGATTCAGATTTTGGCTCTGGTTCAGATTTGGGTTCAGGTTCAGACTTAGGTTCTGGCTCAGATTTTGGTTCTGGTTCAGACTTAGGTTCTGGTTCTGCGTTCGGTTCTGGTTCTGATTTTGGTTCCGGTTGCGGAAGCGGTTCTTCAGCAGAATTTCCGGAATGAGGATCTTTGATTTCCGGAAAAGCTTTACAAGAAGATGTTAAAGAACTAGGTCTCCAACCAACTCCAACCCATGAGGTGCCATTCACCACTGCCACTCCCTCCAGTTCTTGGGTGTCCTTGAGTATCCTCCAGTAGAAGGTGAAATCGTTGGAGAATCTCTTCTTAGTGTAAGATTCCAGGTCTATGTCCGTGTTCTTTACAGTCGATCCTGAAAATCATTTATTTGTTAAACTTTGTTTCCTAAATATTTATAGAAATTTGGAAACCTAAATACGGGAACTCATCAAATTCCAACATTTTCGAAGTCTTATCCCTTTAGTTCAAAATTAATTGTAATTGAAGAACCAGACAATTTTAACACTTCCAAAAGCTCTGAAACTTCAGGATTTCTTGCTGGTTTTTTATTTCGAAAGCTTACAAAATAGGAACCCTTTAAATTGGTATCACTAAATTGAAGACCAGAAACATGTTATGATTCATAATTTGGAAAAAGAGGAAATTCACAATGCAAAACATTCTTAATATTTTCCGAAAGGAGAAAAACTATTAAATAATGAAGTAATTATGTTGGATTAAGTCAATCTAACTCTAATTAAATTAAAAAGAAAAATTATAAAATGAATATATGCTGTGAGTTATAGGTTGAGAGTAAGTGTAGGAGCTTTTAATTAATATAACTTGTCAATGGGTGTATTTTACTGTGCAAGAAACGACATTGAGTGCATTTTCAGCCTCACAACATCTATTAATATTACGGTCTTCTGACCTTATTCCATAAATATATATATAAATTTGTAAGTAAATAACTATAAATTGTCGATATTTAGAAAATTAATTATCCGATACAGTTATTGTATACTTAGAGATCTGAACTTGCACCTAATGTTGGAGATTGCTAAACACGTACGAAGAAAATAAATGAAATCTTCAAATAAACCGTATAATTAAACTGAGGAACTAAACCGCTATAATTATTATAATATTATAACAGGAATTTTTCAAATTGCTAGGATTAGAGTTGTTTAAATTTGCAAACCGTATCACTTGAAAAGATTCCAAATTTTAAATATTCGGAATGGAATTCTGTTCAATTTGAAAGTAATCAATTTCAAAGACTTTTAATTAATTTTATCTAAAATTTGCAAGTTTCAAATTTTGAAATAATTTCATTTTTAGATTCTTAAAATATGTATTCTCCCTAATTTGGAAATCTTCATTATAAGATGTTTCTGAATTTATGAGCTTTAAATATTATAAGCGCAAAAAATTTGGAAGCTACCCATTCGTGAAGCTTTTTGTGATATTTAGAGAAAATCGAAATTGAAAGCTTTCAAAGGGAAAATTTAAATCTTCCAAATTTGAAAGATACGAAATTAAATCTTTTCATAATTCGCGCGTTTGGTAAGTTTTGAAAGTTTCCAATTAGGAAACATATAATTTTGAAAGTGTTTAGAATAATTTAACTTTAAAGGTTTACATTATTTCTCGCAACATTTAAAATTCTGCAATTTTTAGCGGTGAAAATTACAGTATTTTTTTTACAGAAATCACATTTTTGAGTAAAAAAATCTATCCAGTCGTTTTGAATGTTTGGATACGGGTAGTTTTGAATGCGCAATTCTAAAATAGTTTAATGCTTTTTCTTAACTTAATTTTTGGATTAATTTTTGCAGGTTTCGAATTTTGCAATTAAAATTGAATTGGTTGAATTTTGGAAAGTAGAATTTTTTGTGACTAAAATTTTCTTTAGTTTTAAATGAAGTTCGCATTCGTTTAAGTTTCAACGTTCCGTTTCAGAAATCTTTTCATTTTTAATGAATGTAATGGAAAAATAAGAACTAATTTTCAAATAAACTTATATAGAAAAAATTAGTTTTTACGAATATATTAACAAAATAGGGCAAAAATGGATCAAATCCCATGCATTTGATCCATTGTTCTCCTTTCAGCAGTTAACGAAGTGAAGTAAGCTGACTATAAAATAAAAATGCCTGATAAAGAATACAATTTCGATTCCATTGAATTTTCACTCATCCAATTTCCAAAATTCGAATCTTAAAATATTACATTTTTAACGTTTTGACATTGTCCTATTTTCGAAATTTTAACCTGAAATCATTCAATTTTGTGATTCTTTAATTCAAAATAAAAGTGTTTAATTTTTAGCGCTTCGATTTAGAAGTTATACAATTATTCAACTCTCTTTTCTAACTAAATTGTCCAAAATCATTCAATATATATATATATATATTTAATTTCAGACGCTTTCATTTCTAAATTATTAATTATTGCTAAAAAAATGTTTAAAACATAAGATTTAAAAAAACACAAAAATTTCCTTATTCTGCATATATTATGCAACCAAACGTCAATAGATTTCTTGCAAAAAGGGTTGCTGATGCTTATCGACCACCGCAGTTGATCATATAGGAGAACCAGGAAACAGCCAGGATACGAATATTTAAAAAATAGTGGCCACTCTGAATGAAGCTTATTTTCATTAAATTTAATATTTTAAATTAATTTGTAAACCTACTTTTTGAGCAGCCTGGACCAAACCATCCAACATTACAGTAACAATGCTTAGTTGGTTCTGTAGTACCACCATTGTCAATACAAGCACCTTGCGTCCCACAATCTGTGTCGTCCATACACTCTTCTTTGTACTGGCATTTAGCACCATGATAAAATAAGTCACATTTGCACCTGCCTAGCAGATACCTTCCGTGACCACTGCAAGTTTCCCTATAAGTTTTTCTGTCAACAATCTGCAAAAAAATTACACAATTTAAAAAACAAGACCGGGAAATTACCCATAATTTTGTACACCGGGAAAAAACCGGGAAATACCGGGAATTTTTTCAGTTATCAGGACTTTTCTCTCAAACGTAGTAATATGCAAATTAAACCTGGTTTGATATATTCTATTACGCTAATTCTAAATTGGAACAGTGAATTTTCTGAAAGAATTACAATTCTGTGATAGAACTGGGAATTTCCGTGAAAAATTATAATTTGTCATAGAATAGGAAATTTTTCACATGGAATGGGAATATTTGAAAATAATTTTAATTTTGAGCTAGAAAAAGAGAATTGAATAAAAATTCCTGTCCCCGCTTCAACATTTTAGAAAAATGGAGATAACATATTTTTGAATTATAATAAAAAATGTTTTAAATAAATATAATTCTGACTTGGAACAGGGAATTTTGGAAATGAATTTAATTTTGACTTGGTATAGGGAATTTCCTGAAAGAATTATGGTTTATAGTTTTGAACAGAAATTTCAGTAAAGAATTATAATTTTGACCTGGAACAGGAAATTTTTGAAAATAGTTTTAATTCTGAGTTAGGAAACGAGAATTTACCAAAAATTCCTGTTCCAAGCCAGAATTCGTGACAGTTTGAAACTTTCCTATTCCAAATTTTGGAAAAAGGGAGTGAATGGAAATGAATTTAATTGTGACTTGACACCGAGATTTTCCTGAAAGAATTATAATTCTGAACTTGGACGGTGAATAAATAAATTAAATTATAATTATAATTTTGGCTTTAGAATAGGGAATTTCGTAAAGATTTATAATTTTGCCTTCGAACAGGTAATTTTTCATATAAAACAGGAAAATTTTTAATATAATTTGAATTTTCATTCATAAAAAGGGAATTTACAGAAACAGTCCCTATTGCAAGTAATAATTCGTCAAATTTTAAAAATTCCTTGTTTCAAATTAGAATTTAAAAAAATTTTTAATTCTTTTTTTTTTGCAAATAAAAATTTGTAAGAATTTGAAACTGCTCTTCTCGAAATTTATAAAAAATGAGATGCTATATTCCTGAATTATAATACAATGGGAAATGTTGTACATAAATATAATTCAGACTTTGGAATAGGGAATTTCCGTTAAGAATGATAACTTTCATTTTGGAACAGCTAATTTTCATTCAGAATGATAATTTTTAATTTGGAATTTTCAATGCTTTTTTGGAATGGTTCAATTTCGAAGATTTACCATTGTAATTTATTAAATTTTATAGATTTCCAATCGCAAAGTTCTTCAATTGGGGAGGGTGGGGGGGGGGGGACCATCTTTTTACGAATTGTTACATAGGGGGAGGGGTAAAAATGGGGAAAAACGTGTTACGTAATTTACGGATGGTTTGTGATGCCAAAGGAATGAAATATTTTCTGCAAAAATAAAGAAATTGTAAAAATATTTTTTCTTTTTACTTACGTCGACATCAGCGCAGGACCAAAACCTATATGAAGATCCCCATTCTTCAGCTTCTCGAAGCAATCTCACTGTGCAGTTAAAGCAGGTGAAATTATGAGGTATCTTGATCGGATAGCTCTGCGCCCTAAAAATGTCACAGAATACGTTTCATTTTTGAAATATGAAAATGAGATACAGTAACCAGCATGTAACCAGTTATACAAAGTGGGATGGGCAGATTTGAGATAACTGTTTTTAAATGATACATCTGAATATTGCATACTCTTAAAGCATAAACTTAATGAAGCCCGCATTCAAATTCAAATTTACGAAGGAAATAGAACTTGTGAATTAATTTTGTTACTTTTCTAGTAGAAACGTCAATTTTAATTTTAAAAATTCTTTACAAATCTTCTGGACCGGGAAAACCGGGAAATGATCGAAAATTTTTACGTCCCGGAATTTGGTTTAATTTTCAATAAAAAACTTTAGAGTTTGTAAAATAATAGTTCCTTTTAATTTCAACATTAGCACATAATCAAACGTTATTGATGGCAAAAATATCTATTAACATATTTATCGAGAAAACTTCCCTTTTTCTAGTTTTTTCGCTTAAATGTGAACTGAATTAATAGAACCGAGTAAGAAAATTCAACTATTTTTGGTTGAAAGTTAATCTTTGTTTGTACAAAATGTAACTATTTTATTGAAAACTTAATTATTTTGTTCAAAATTTAACTATTTTGTTGAAAAGTCATCCGTTTTTATTGAAAATTCAACTATTTTGGCGAAAAATTCATCTCTGGCTAGAAAGCTCATCTTTTTTGGTAGAAAATATATCTTTCTTGGTTGATAAATCAACTATCTGGTTAAAAATTTAACTATTATGATAGAAATTCGTTTCTTTTGATTGAAAGTTTAACTATGTGATTGTAAATGCAACCGCCTGATGAAAATTTTTTGTTTTTAATTCAACTATTTGGTTGAAAGTTAATCTTTATTGATTGATATATTTTTTTAATTCACCTTTTCAGGTTGATAATTCAACTGTCTTCTAAAGAAAATTGTCTTTTTGTTTAAAAATTCAACTATTGGGTTAAAAGTTCATCTGTTTTGTTGAAAATTTGTCTTTTTGGATAAAAAATTTGTTCTGTTGGACTGATAATTCATCTTTTATGGTAGAAAAGTCATAATTATTGGTTGAAAATTAACTGGTTTTTTATAATTCAACTGTCTTCTAAGAAATTCATCTTTTTGACTTGAAAATGTAACTATTTAGCTAAAAATTTAATTATTTTGATGAAAATTCATCTCTTTTGATTTAAAGTCATACTATTTATTGTAAATGCAACTGCTTGGTGGCAATTATTATTTTTTTTTAATTCAACTATTTGGTTGAGAATTTATCTTTATTAGTTGATGAATATTTTTGTTATAAATTCATTTTTTCAGGTTGATAGTTCAACTCTCTTCTAACAAATTCGTCTTTTTAGCTTGAAAATTCAGCCATTTGTTTCAAAATGCAACTGCCTGTGCTTGAATTTTAATATTTTTTGGTTGAAAATCGTGATCATTTGCTTGAAAATTCGTCTTTGTAGGTTGTAAGTTTAACTATTTTGATATAAATTCAATTATTTTGTTAAAAAGTAATCTTTTTTTGGACGGAAATTGAACTATTTTGTTTTTATTGAATATTTGTCTTTTTGGATTAGAAAATTCGTTCTATTGGATTTAAAATTCATCTTTTATGGTAGAAAAGACATCCTTTTTGATTGAAAATTAACTTTTTTGTTGAAAATTCAACATTTTTCTAAAAAATTCGTCATTGTGGCTCGACCATTTAGCTATTTGGTTAAAAATTCAACTACATTGTTGATAATTCGTCTCTTTTTATTAAAAGTTCCATTTTTTAAAAATTCGTCTTTAGTTTGGAAATTCGTCTCCTTTGGTGAAAAATGCAATATACTTGGGCTTGAAATATTAGGAATTTGATGTATTTTATACTGAAGTCAATATGGTACCATTGTTACCTATATATTAATTTTATTTCAAGGAGCAGTTTGAACTTTTAATCTAAATAGCCGGGAAGTTTCAGCGGCGTTAAAGTGGCCACCCTGTATCTGTAAATATTGAAATTTTTACTGATAGAAATTAATAATAATTTATACAATTAAACAGAACTTACGTTGCATCAGTTTTGACGAACTCACTTTGACCTGTCACTGGGGTAAGATCAATTAGTGGCCTGTCGAGTGCGTCCAAAATTTGAAGCCTAAATCCTCCCTGAAACAAAAAGGATGGGAAAAATTCAATTTTTGAATTAGAAAAAAATTAGCAGCGTCGAGGTTTGGATGCTTACAAATTTTTAATGTTTAAATCTGGAATTTGGAAACCTTGAACTTCTGGAGCTTCAAATATTCTTATCCTTAGACTTTGGATGCTTTCAAATTTTGAAAATAATGATTGAAAATTCAATGGAAACTTTGAATCAAACTGAAAATGCTGGAAGCGACCCTAACACATTCCCTGTTGAATATACAGCAAATACATACATTTTCAACCAAATTGTTGAACTTTAAACTGAAAACTATCAATTTCCAACAAATAATGGCATAGTTAAATTTTCAGCTAAAAAAATTAATGTTGAACCAAAAAAAAGGAATTTTAAACAAAATAGTTACATTTCCAACCATTCAAATTAACGTTTAACAGTTTTAGTTCAACTTCCAATCAATTAGCTGAATGTTCAACCAAAAAATGTGAATTCATAATGAAAAATCTAATAGTTGAATTTTCAACTAAAGAGATGAATCTTCAACCCAGAATGATTTTTCAGTAAAAAAAAAAAAGAAAAAATATGAACCAAATGATTGAATTTTTAAGCCAAAGGAACGAATTTTCTACAAAACAGTTAAATTTTTAACCAGAAAGTTCATTTTCTACTAAACACTTGAATTTTTAAGCATGTGGTTGTATTTTCTATTAAATTGTTGAATTTCGAAGCTAAAAAGATAAATGTTCTACAAAACAGTTTAATTTTCAACAAAAAAAGACGAATTTTCCACAAAATAGTTAAAAATGTAACCAAAAATGATTACCTTTAAACAACATGTTAAACTTTTAACTAAATAGTAAACTTTTCAATTAAACTATAGAATTTTTAACCAAAAAGGATGAATTCTTTTCCAAAAATATAATAGTTGATATTTTAAGCTAAAAATATTTTTATTTTAAATAAAAAATAGTTGAATTCAACTAAAAAAGACGAATTTTCAACAAAATAGCTACATTTTCGATGTAAAATATTTACTTGAAACTAAAATGATGAACCTTTACCAAAAAAATTCATTTTCAATAAAGTAGTTGAAGTTTTAACCAAACAGTTAAATTTTTAACCAAGAAATACGAATTCTTAACAACAAAAGAAAGCCATAGTTGATATTTCAACCAAAAAAGATTTTAATTTTTAATTAAAAACAGTTGTATTAAAAAAAGACGAATTTTTAATAAAATAGCTGAATCTTTGACGAAACCAGATTAACTGTCAGCCCTGAAGGATGATTTTGTAACAAAATTGTTGAATGATCAACAAAATAGTCAAATATTCAACCAAATGGTAGTATTTTGAATCAAAAGAGAGGAATTCTGAACCAAAAATATAGTAGTAAACTTTTAAATTAAAAAGAATGAACTTCCAGTGAAAATATATGGATTTTCTTATTGAGTCCTATTAATTCAGTGCGTATTTAAGCGAAAAACGAGGAAAAGGAGAAGTTTGGTGAAAACAAGGGAAAAAATTGAATTCTTTAAAAAAGCTGTAAAGAGGAGAATAGGAAAGAGTGTGAAGTCTTTATTTTGATGTTTTACTTGTAAAATAAAATCACTAATTTTCATTTATACAATAATTTCAAAAAATTGCCATTCATATTCATATTTTCCATGTATGATGTCGCATTCTGCGTTAACCCCCCCCCCTCTACGTCACAAATCGTCCCAAACACTGTTACTCCCCACCCCCTGGCAGTGTGACGTAGTTTTTGAACGGCCCCTTTTATTGAGTCACGACGTAGGGAACTACGACGGAAACCACGATCGGGCGCTGATCGGGAAAAATAGAGGACCAGTTTAGTTCTGTAAGGCCGGGCTATATCTAGAATTTCTAACGAGGTCCTAACGGGAATACCCTTCCAACGCCCGTTCAGCATTCTGCTGTGATATAAATATATGTGAAAAACGATTTGTAAACAAAAAAAATGAATAAGAATATTTCAATACATACATATATATTTTAAACACGATAATGTTATTCTAAGGTGTGAAAATAGTAGATTGTAAAACAAACGAGATGCATCGTCGATTACCGACGAGTATGAAGTTTGCTACACGAGCGTAGCGAGCGTGGCAAATTATGGGTAGATTGGGATGAACAGGTAGATTGGGGATGCGCATGGAATAACTTAGTTCTCTAGAGGACTAAACGCCACATTACTTCGATGTGACGTCACCAATTAAGTAAAGACAAGCTAATAGCGAATTCGGTTATCCTGCACTGGTGCAATACAGGGCACTCCGATCATCCTTCGCAGGTCAGACAGAGAAGGAAGAACTGAGAAGAAGTAAGAAGGAGCAGGTTGGAGTGATCTGGAGTGCACGTGTAGGATAACTGAATTCGCTATTAGATTCTTCTGAACGAACGTGTAATGGTTATGGTTATATTTAAAACTTTATGTAGTATATATAAATAAATAAATAAATAAATATATATATATATATCTCACGGTTGTGAGACGTGGCCATGAATGGGATTTGCCGGGGTCCTACTGGGAGCCGATTTCATTTTTTAGATGACAGTTGCTCCCAGTGGGACCCTGCGGTGGTTGTCAACCTTTAGTTTTTAATTATATATATATTCAGACATTTGAAAACTGTGTATTTGTATTCAAAAATACACTGTTGGAAATTTCTGTTAGAAACTTGCAATAAATGTCTTGGAAGTTTATTTCCGAAACGTAAGGTAACGCTACAATACATAATGTGTAGTTTCCAAATGCTTCTATTGGTATGTTACCTCACGTGTATTGGAGTTTTACAATACAAGTCCAGTCAAATTCGTGGAATTCACGGAATTCAGGGAATTAATGGAATGTGTATTCCGTGAATGCCATGAATTCCTTGAATTCTATGAATTTCTTGAATTCTATGAATTCCTTGAATTCCTTGAATTCCTTGAATTTCATAAATTCCTTGAATTTCATGAATTCCTTGAATTCCATGAATTACGTAAATTCCACGAATTACGTAAATTCCATGAATTACGTAAATTCCATGAATTCCTTGAATTCCGTGAATTCCTTGAATTCCATGAATTGCGTGAATTCCGTGAATTTCATGAATTCATTTGTTTCCTTGAATTCCGTAAACTCCGAGAATTCCGTAGCTTCCATAGATTCCGTGAATTCCTTGAATTCCATTAATTCCATGAATTCTATGATTTCAGTGGATTCCATGAATTCCGTGAATTTAATAAATTTAAGAAATTCAGTGAATTTCATAAATTACTGTTTTTTCCCCCAAGATTATACACTGTCGGCATTGATAAGAAGTATATTAGCCACAACTATGTTATTTGGAGAAAAGAGATGCGGAATTAAATATCCTATAGGAATGTATATATAGTATATATATATAAACTAAAGGTTAACGACCACCACAAGGTCTCACTGTGAGCAACTGCCATCTAAAAAATGACACCGGCTCCCAGTAGGACCGCGATAAATCCCACTCATGGTTACGTCTCACAACTTTTAAAATTAAAATTCGGATCTTTTTTTAGAAGGTTATACTTTTTTTATATAATATAATTGTTAGAATCATTTTACTTTTATTCATATACAGGGAATAAATAAATAAATATATATATATATATATATATTTACGTAAATTATAGATATAATATGTTATTATATTCACCAATAGAATTCAGGATAATGACCAAGGATAAGAGCAGAGTACAGAGAACCCTCATCTTTTCCAAGCGGAAGACAAGCTGATTACTGTAATAATTAGAAATTAGAATAAAAATGTAGCTAATGAATAATCTACTGCTTCATTAGCTCATACAATTTATTCCATAGTCGTTATCTCTCAGACTCAAGGCGTCAACTTTGTCCTTCTGAGATATTTACATTTGATAAGAGTCAGTTTCAACGAAAAACAATTTGATTAAACATTTCCTTAAAGCTGATGTCATAGAAAACTTTTGTATACGTTTTTGAACAACTTTTGCCCAGAATGTTTTTTTTATTTGCTTGAACTTTCTTCGATAAAAAAAACGCCAGTGGTGCATTTCCACCTGGGGAATTATGCAAAAGCTTAGACAATAATTTTTTATCTAGTTATAAATGTACATTAAAAGTTTTATCTCCAGCTGTCATAACACGCACATACTATAAATAATATTTCCTCTAAATTTTTCAAACAAATTCCTAAAATTGTAGATTTGAGCGCAAACTGAAAACAAAAATTGAATTGAAAATTGACTTTCAAAAAAACTCGTTTTTTGCAATTTGTTACAAAAGTAAAACAAGTTATATCGAATAAAAAATTATCATTACTTCACATGTTTTGTAACATCATTTAAGAAGATTTGATGGAGAACAAATAGAAAAATACATGAAAAGGTTTGAAGGTTCGGGGAGGGTGCACTCAAGAATGGAATATCTAGGGGCGCATTTTTTCTTAAACCAGCCTTCTTCAACCATTGGTTGTGTTTTCACCCCATTAAAATTTGAATGAGAAATCGAAAATTCGATCCCGCGAAAACCGGGAGTTCATTCAGGTTAAAAATATTTCAGTTATTTATTGTTTCAATTTTTTTCTTTAAAAAAAATATGTTTTCACTTTTTTATATGGCTAGTCTTCTTCATTTGGTAATACGCATGCATATGTTACGACAAGTAAAAAGGGAGATTGTTCAATTATCGGGAAAAACTGTTCGTATACATATCTTAGGGTAACTAAAATAAAATAATAATAAAGAATAAATTTTTACTTTATTTTGCCATATCTGAATAAGCACATTCGCTTCGAAACGAAAAATTATTGAAACATACATTTAACATGATAGAGTTCAACACAATATAGAAAATGTCGCATTTTTATATACTTTAATTGAGCGCGAAGCGCAAGGCAAGTGATGAGAATGTATTAGAATTTAATTATCAATTTATAAAAGTGTGAAAAATGTATTCATAAAAGCTAGAAGGGGCTCTAACAAAAGCAGGGTGGCCATTTCAATCGAGAAAGAAAAGATCCTATATTTTTCTCGGCCGTTAAACTACAAAATTTCAAATTTTAATCTTTTATAAAT
This sequence comes from Andricus grossulariae, assembly GCA_011634705.1. Classification (NCBI taxonomy): domain Eukaryota; kingdom Metazoa; phylum Arthropoda; class Insecta; order Hymenoptera; family Cynipidae; genus Andricus; species Andricus grossulariae. The sequence goes on from JAABKJ010007545.1 coordinate 158,633,357, forward strand.
TGCACAGTTTAAAGATTCCTGGGTAAAAAATATAAATCTATGCTGCGCTATCATGTCCAGTACTCTAAAATGAAGAATAGATCAATACATTTGTGAATTTTAAAAATTACATCACGTTAGGCAATTCTGAGTTCAAAAAATTGAAAATTAAACGATTAATGTTTCTTTTAATATGTTCACTTTTCAAATTAAAATTTTAGCCATGGAAAAATTTACTTTCAATCTTAGAAACAGTAGAGAGTGTCATAGTCGAAAAAGACCACAGTCATTTATTGAAATTAAACGATTTTCAAAAAATTAATATGAAGCAACAATAAAATCAAATTCAAGTGCAAAAACCACAAAAATTGCATTTTAAGTCTTTCAAACTGCATTTAAAATTTCGTCAAATTAAAAATGCACGTTTAAAATGGAAAAATTTTTATCAGAAAGAATTTAGAATTATGCATTGTAAGCTGCATGATTTCATAACTGGAAAGGTTAACAAATGAACTCAACATACAAAAATTGAAATCAAACTTATTTTAATTGGCAGAATATTCAGTGATATGAAATTCGTGATATCTAAAGCAATTTAATACATTTTTTTCAACATTTGTGAAATTTCAACAAATGTAATTGTAACTGTAAGAAGTTGTTCTTGAACTTCAATTTAAAAATGTCTATGCATAAACGCAGAGTAACCAACAAAAGGAGCGCGAAACGTCAGATCTGACTGATGCGCGCGTTTAAAAAAATTTTTAAGGGTGTGAAGAGTTGTGGTTCATACACGTAATACTATATAATTCTTTGTGATTTGTTTTACTGGACATTCTGCGATTTCTTCTGTGGTCAATTCTTCAACTGCGCCTCTATTCATGTTTATTTTTGCCTGTTTTGGCTGCGTAATAGCAGGTATAAATATTGGGCGAAGAATTGTGTGCCTGCTTGACTTTTCCAATATTGCACAGACGTCACCCCTGGACGTTGACAATACAATTTGTGCAACTGCTGGCATAGGCTGGAAGTTATATTATCTAGATTTCAATTGAACTGGTTGATCGGGAGTAAAAACATATCTTCGAATTTCAAATATCCGTTTCGGATTGCTGTGGGAACTAAGTCGAATGAATGCAAGATCTTGAAATATATATCCAAGTACGTGTGGAAAAGTTTGCCTGAGACTAGAAGACGTGGACCTGTCATGGAGAGGTGGTTCGGGAGGTGGTGAAGACCTGGCAGAATAATGAGGCGTGGCAAGAGAAAGAGTCGTGTATGGACAATGTCTGCCATGAGAAGAAGAAGAAGGTCCACAGTGATGAAGCCCAACATTGGGGACACCATCAGGCAAACGCTTGGACTGTGCACTTAATTCTGGAACAAGAAATACAAGATTAGATTTTTGTTTTAGGTACACGTTCGTATGTTGGTACATCACGAGTTTTAAATGAAGGTGTAACTGAGGGGCCTAATTTCAGAAACGCTTATAACTTTATCTCGTTCAATGGTTTTGGCCCACAGAAACTTTTAAAACAAATTGCAATTCTCAAAAGTATTTTTAAAAAATGTTTACTGCTGCATATGTTTTTTTTCAAAAGAGTGGTAGCTTCTGCCGGTTTCTCAGATCAACTAAAAAGCTCGAGTTGTATGAAACAATTCTTCCTTATCCTTTAAGTCACCGTAATTTAGCCAATTCTTAGAGTATACGACATATAAAAATTTTTGTTTATTCAAAAGCTATAAATTTCCATATGGGAAAATATCATCACAATATCTATCAGAATATCTATCAGAATATTTATTCAAAACATCTTTTCATTAAAAAATTTCGAAGAATTTATTTAGGCCCCGCGGCCTTTTTATGCGCAAGTGTGTATTAGCTCAAAGGGCTGACGTGGAAATGCATCATCGCATCATCAGCAAGAAGTCACTGAATAGATATTTTCAGTTGATTCTGCCAAAAAAGTTGAGCCCTGGCATTTTCAGACATTAGCAAACGGTGTATTTGCATTAAAAATAGTGTAAATGATCAGAAGATACAAGATAGTTTTACCAAATTATAATCTTACCTTAACTTTTCTCATATTTTATGCAAATACAATGAATTTTAATAACTTATCATTAGAAATTAGGATAAAATTACTTTTGTTCCCGAATTTCTATATAATATCATTACCAATTTTTGCCTGATTCGACAGATTGAACATTACTTCCGCATAGTTATTATACTAATTCAAGACATATTTGATTGCATTTCTAAATTTTTAAGACAGTGGCACGATTAAGGAGTAAAATAAAAAAAGTAATGGATTTTATTATTCAATAAAAAATGTTGCTTCAGCTGGAATCTTTTTGTAATGAGAGCTGCACGTTATATTGAAAAGGATCAAGTTTATTGAATTAAATACATCAAAATAAGTTGAAAATTAAACTGTCCAGCCAGTTTCGTCCAAAGACAGTGCTGTTTGCCACACTGTGGATCGCGCCAAGATGGTACATACGTGCGAATAAACGAGCCGCGTGGCCAGAACTAAACCTTCATTTTTCAATAATGATTTATTTTAAAGATTTATTTTGATAATGAGCATATTCATACAGAAAAAGTAAACTACCTTTTTGAACAACTTTCGCGCCGGAAGTTTTTTGTTGCTCAAAATTCGCTCGACTCCCGATGATCTTAAAGATATGAATGCGATTAATGCAATGTCTCAGGGAACAATTCATAACATATGTTTAAACGAACATATTTATTTTTTATTTGCTCTAACAGTCGTAGTACATCATAAAGAATATTTTCTGTGAATGTCATCAAACAATTTCCATAGTGGCTAGCCTTCCGGCGCCGCCAAGGAGCATCTTTGCCGGCTGTCTTTTGCCCCGAATGGGAAATTTCGAAATATATGTAGCTATGTATTTTTATGCACTTATTACGAATATAATCATCGAAATGGCTATTAATATAATTTTCATGATCTAAGCGTGAAAAAGCGACTTTTTGAAAAAGGAAAATGTTATCTTTAAAAATTTTTGTTTCAAACTCGTATACTGAGGTAATTGATGTATATTGATGCGCTGATTTTAGAGTAAGGGCATGTAACTTAAGAGTTATTTCGTTAGTTTCTGTCCTTGACGCTTTGGATGGAATGTCTTATGTATTTGTCACACATTAACAAAAGGTAAAATCGATAATTGTTCATTCTAATTGTGAATAATTCTCGTACTTCAAATGAATGTTTGCTTATGTTAAACAAAGTACCTATTCACAACTAAAAAATATTTGTTCCACGCTTACCAAATTTTCATTAGAAAAACGTGTTGGAACATAATTTTTTTTTAACATAATTTATATAAGTTTTGACCTTGAAGATTATGTTTTCCGGCATTAACATAAACCTTATGACCGTCTATTGCTGGTACGAGCGGTGTAGATTCCACCAACAATTTCAGGGATTGGCGGAATTATGTATGCCGAGTTGAAGTTAATGCGCAATAAGATTTCCTATAAGAATATATATACTTGCATTGATATACTATTTACATGCGTACAGTAAATATATATTTACGTAAATTATATTATTATATTCACCAATAGATTTTAGGATAACGGCCGAGGATAAGAGCAGAGTACAGACAATCCTCATCTTTCCTAAGTGGAAGACAAACCGATTAATTTATTAGTGAGAAATTGGATTAACAATGTAGCTAATGAATATTCTACTGATTCATTACCTTATAAAATCCATACTACATATAGTCTTTATCTCTGAGACTAGAGGCGTCAACTTTGTCCTGAGATATTTACCCAGAATGTTTTAATTTACTCAAACTTTTTTCGATGAACGAAACGCTAAAATATTTTGTGGAACAAATTATACAATAGCTTAAAAAATAATGTTTTATATTATTGTAAATTTAGATTGAAAGTTTTATCTTCAAATGCCATAACAATAATACTATAGGGAATATTTTCTCTGAATTTTATAGAGAAATTCCGAAAACTACGGATTTGAACACGAGTTGAAGAGACAAATCAAATAAAAAATTGTCTTTAAAAAAACTAGTTTTTTGCAATTTGTTAAAAAGCTAAAAAAGATACGTTTCTCGTGCAGAGAAAAAAAAGACGCGAAATGTAATTCTCTACAATTGAATATATTTAAAAATTTTTTATATTAACTTATAGTCGTACGGGACTAACTCTGCCGCACTAGAATGGCCCGACTAACATGCCATTCTATATCTTGAACCATTTTTCATAATTTTAGCAAATTGTATTAATTTTTTCTAATATAAACAATAAATATAAATCATTATTCAAAAATAAGCAAGTAATATGAAATAAAAGAATTCACATTACTGCACATGTTCAGTAACATACGCTCAAAGAAAAAGTTGCAAGATTAGGTGAAGTTAGCCGCATAAGGATAATTTTCGCTGCAGAAGGATTCCCGTTCAGACAAATAAGAATCCTGTCAACCTTCAATTTGAGAGGAAATTCCATTTACGTCAAGAAACATCCCTTTATCACAAGAGGACATTTCTCTGAGTGTTACTTGAGGAGATTTAAAAGAAAATGAATGGAAAAATATCTGAAAAAGTTTCAAGGTTCGGGGAGGGTGAAATTAAGAATGTAATATCTAGGAATGTACTTTTCCAATTACAATTGTGGCTCACACAAAAACTTGGAGTTTTTTCTAGTTGGAAGGTATTTCAGTTATTTATTGTTTTAACTCTTTTCTTTTAAAAAAATAAGTTTTCAGTTTTTTATATGGTTATTTTTTTGCATTCGATAATACGCACGCATATGTTACAAAAGTTAATAAGATAAACTCTTAAATTATCAGAAACTAACTGTTCGTATACATATACATATCTTAGTGTAAATAAAATAAAATAATGATAAAGAGTACAATGTTTACTTTACTTTGCAATATTTGAATAAGCACATTCACTTCGAGGTAAAGAATTATTGAAACATACATTTAATATAATAGAGTTCAACATAATACAGAAAATGTCGCATTTTTTACAAACTTTAATTGAGCGCGAAGCGCTAGATAAGTGATGAGAATGTATTCGCGAAAGTCAATGGAGCTATAACAGAAGCAGGGTGGCCATTGTAATCAAGAATAAAAATTCCTAGGTTTTCCCGGCCGTTAAAATACAAAATTAAAAATTGTAATCTTTTACAAATTGAACAGTTTAAAGATTCCAGGTTTAAAATATAAATCTACGCTACGCTATGATATGCGGTGCTATAAGATGAAGAATAAATAAATAAATTTGTTAATTTTGAAAATTATATCACTTTAAGCAATTCCAAGTTTGAAACATTGAAAACTAAATAATTAATAATTTCCTAATGGTACGTTTCAAATAAAATTTTTTAATTTCAAATGAATTTAGGAGTACGCATTGTAAACTCAATAGTTTCATAATTGAAAAAGTTAACACGTGAACTTGACAGAAAAAAAATTCAAAACAAACTTATTTTAAATGGCACAATATCCAGTGATATGACATTTATCATACCTAAAGTAATTTGATAGAATTTTTGAAAAATTTGTGAAATTTAGACAAATGTAATTGTAAAAAGTTATCCTTGGACTTTAATTTTAAAAGGTCTATGCAAAAACGCAGGTAAGATCCAGCGCAAAGTGCGAGATCTGACAGAAGCGCACGTTTTTTAAATTTTATTAACGGTGTGAAGAATTGTGGTTTACATACGTAATACTGTATAATTCTTTGTAATTGGTGATACCGGACATTCCGCAATTTCTTCTGTGGTCAATTCTTCAACGTCGCCGCGATTCATGTTCATTTTTGCCCGTTTTTTCAGCCCAAAAAGAGGTATAAATGTTGGACGAAGAATCGTGTGTCTGTTTGACTTTTCCAATATTGCAGAGACGTCGCCCTTGAACGTTGATGATACAATTTGTTCTTCGGTTGGCATGGGATTGAGCAAACCAGTTCTTTTTCTTAATCGACTTGATTTATTGAGGGGGAAAACATATCTTCGAAGTTCGAATATCCGATTCGGATTGTTGCGGGGAATAAGTCGAATAAATGCAAGATCTTCAAATCTATATCCAAGTACGCTTGGAAAAGTCTGCCTGAGTGTAGGAGACCTGGAACTGTCATGGAGAGGGGGGTCGGTAGGTAGTGGAGACCCGACAGAATAATGAGGTGTGGCAAGAGGAAGAGTCACGTCTTTAAAACGTCTGCTGGAGAAGAAAAAGAAGGTCCATAGCGATGAACACCTGGATTAGGGCCACCATCACGCAAACGCTTGGACTATGAACTTAATACTGAAACAAGAAATACGGATTACATTTTTGTTTTAAGTATCTAAACAAGTTTATGTTGATACATCACGAGTTGTAAATGAGGTTGTAATGAAGAGGGCCAATTCCATATTCGCCTATGATTTTTACTCATTCAACGGCATGAGAAAACATTTTTTTTTTAAGTAACCATATTTGAAGACTATTTACTTATTAAAAAGAAAGAAACAGTAGAGTTGTAGGGAATATTTTTTCTAAAGAACATGAGCAACGATTTAATAAAATGCAATAATTTTTAACGAATTCTGGGAAAGAGACAGAAAAAATCTAATTTAAAAAACCATTATTCAAATAATTATTCTTTGTAAGTTTTAAACTTCCTTAAGCGCAAAATAATGTTTTTTTTTACGTCAAGCACGGCCGATAATATAATTTTTATTCTCAAAATCTGACGAAACTTTGTTTCCTCAAAAACCTGATTTTTGGCACAACTAGCTTAAGAAAATTGGTGTATTATCCTGATACTTTTAAAAATTCTTCAAAAGCTCTGAAATTTTTGCCCAAATCTTGAAAAGTCTTTAATTTATGCACAAATAAAAAAGGTTTTTCAAAGTCTTCCAGTTTCTTTTTCGACAAAGGTTTATGTCTTTAAAACTTCAAATTAATTAAAAAAAGTAAAACCTAAGTCATTTAAAATTTTCCCAGATATCTTATGGTAGGTATCGAACATTTTTTTTAACTGATAGCCAATGTTAAAAAATCATTTACAATTAAAACTTTTTCTTGCGTCAATAATGTTTCGAATCATTCAAAAATAAACTTTATCATGAACCAAAATTACTTTCAGTACCCTCATATCTATCGCGAAAGTCACTGAAAAGTAAAGTGAAAAGTAAAGTGAAAGTACTGGGATGCCGTTAGGCGAGTTTCCCACCACGTTAAAAATCTTTTAATTTAAATTTGACAGTTAAGGAAACAAGTAGCAGAGAACATTCAGAGGTTATTATGCCAATTTTACGTTTAAATCCCAAAAGAATTTCTGGGTAGTTACAAGTTATATACAAAAAAAAGATTAAAAATTTGAGAACTCTGGATAGGCATGTAAGTGTTTCCTTATAAACCATTCTGTACTGAATTTGTATTTTTTCAGAATTGATAGCGATTTATGAATTGAAGATAACTTATTAAATAGATTACACTGAATGTCAACATTTTTCAAAAATTACTATGAAGCAACAGTAAAATAAAATTCAAGTGCAGAAAACAACAAAAATAAAATCTTAAGACTTCCAACCGGAACTAAAATTTTTCAAAATTAAAATGTACGTTCAAAATGGAAAATTTTTAATCCTAAAGATTTTAGAATTACGCATTTTAAACTAAATCGTTTCATAACGGAAGAAGTTAGCAAGTGATCTTAACACAAAAAAAGTTGAAATCAAACTTATTTTAAATAGCACAATATTAAGTAATATGAAATTAGTGATATTTAAAGTAATTTGATAGATTTTTGTTATACATTTGTGAAATGTAGAAGATTTTGATTTTTAATGTAAAAAGTTATTCTCGAACATTCATTTTATAAGGTCTGTGCATGAACTCGGGGTAAGCATAAAGACCGAGCGCAAAGCGTACGATCCGACTGACTCGCGCGTTTAAGAAAATGTATTAACGGTGTGAAGAATTGTGGTGTACATACGTGATACTCTATAATTTTTTGTGATTCGTTCCCTGGAGGATGATGGGCATTCCTCCAATTCTTCTGTGGTCAATTCTCTAACTGTGCCGCTATTCATGTTTATTTTCGCCCGTATTGACAGCCCAAGAAAAGGTATAAATATTGGACGAAGAATCGTGTGTCTGCTTGGTAATTTTTCTAATATTGCACAGACGTCGCCCATTGACGTTGATAATACAATTTGTTCTTCGGTTGGCATGGGCTTGAGGACACGAGCTCCTGTTCTCAATCGAATTGCTAAATGGGGAGGAAAAACGTATGTTCGAAGTTCGAATATCCGATTCGGATTGTTGCGGGGAATAATTCGAATAAATGCAAGATCTTCAAATCTATATCCAAGTACGCTTGGAAAAGTTTGCCTGAGAGTAGGAGACCTGGAACTGTCACGAAGAGATGGCTCGGCAGGTGGTGGAGACCCGGCAGAATAATAAGGTGTGGCAAGAGGAAGAGTCGTGTCTGGAAAATGTCTGCCTGGCGGAGAAGAAGGTATGCTGCGAGGAACACCAGGAATAGGGGTGCCATTAGGTAAGCATTCGAACTGTAAACTTAACTCTGCAACAAGAAATAGAGGATTAAATTTTTATTTTAAGCATCTACACAATTATATTTTGGCACAGCACGAGTTGTAAATGAGGTTGTAATTGAGATGCCCAATTCCACAAACGCCTGTAATTTTTTCTCGCTCAACGCCCTTGGCCCTTAGAAACTTTCAAAATAAATTGCAGTTTTTAGAAGTATTTACTCTCATGGAAAATTAAAATTTACATCTTTTTTTGTTGACCAAAAAGCTGCAGCTCCTGCCGTTTTCTCAGTTAAGCCAAAAAGCTTGTGTTTTAGAAAAACAATTTTTCAGCAAGATGTAACTGGAAAGATATTTTCAGTTCATTCTGCCAGAAAATTCAGCCTATTTATTCAGAAATTTTCACAATGTTTTCAAATGGTTTCAAACGAGACGCGCGGCCGGAACTAAACCTTCATTCCTTAATGATGATTTATCTAAATAATAATTTTGGTAGAAAGCATAATCATACTGAACAATTAAACTACCATTTTAAACAACATTCCCGCTGAAACTTTTTGTTGCTCAAGATTCGCTCGACTCTCCATGAGCTGAAAGATATGAATGCATGATTCATGCAATGTCTCCGGAAAGAATTAGTAACATTTATTTTAGCAATCGCATTTATATATTATTCTTTCTAACAGTCTCAGTACATCATACAGAATATTTTCTGTAAATTTGATCAAAAAATTTCCGTATAGTGGCTAGCGTTCAGGCAAATAATGACTTACACATTTATCCTTGTATTACATTTCGTAACATCGAGATTCGACTGCTGTACCATCAGAATAAATACGTTGAAATTTGATAAGATATTACGCAAAATATCAACTGAGAATATAAATTGAAAGCTTTTGATTTTAGTAGCTCAACAGTGTGCTTAATGACGGGCAGAGAGGTATTCCTGTGTTTTCATTTATTTCTAATAACGTATCACAAGTTCCACCTATTTGATAAAGAAATCATTTTACTGTATCTGTTCGACTTGACCAACGCGTATCATATAGCGCTTTTACTGTAAACCAAAAAAGATACTTACAACAAATTTGCCATCTTCCAGTTGACGACGAAAGAAAATTAGATACCTGTTACATAATTCCGAAAAAGTCAACAGATTTAATACTAAATTTTGCAAAATGGTTTACAGCAAGATTTGAACTGTGAAGAAAGCAAGAAATATTAGATGATCTCCGGTTAACATAGAGTATACTCTTCTGAACAACTTTGACCCAAAAATCCGGAACGTTTGAGCCATATTCCTCTAATTTATTTGATACAACATGCGCAGATCGTTCATTTTTTTGATCAGCGACTTGATGAAGTATTGTTCGCGTTTTATCAAGTTTATCATAAGTGCACCTAACACTGGTCTTTCAATATACGGATTCACATTGAAGAGCTTCTATGAACTGGTTCAGCCCAAATCGTAACAGAAATAAGGATCGTTACTTACTAATCCGTAGCCTAAGTGCCTGTTACGAAACAGTGAAACAGATTTTCCTGCATTCTAAGTATCAGTTCTGAATGCAAAAAATGATAAGGCCTTCCCTGGGCCAGTCTTCTACTATCTACCTTATCGTACCAGGCCTCTCGTAGTGATGCGGGTACACTACCCAAACTAAGAAACTCCGCCCTACTACGGTCACTACGGGGAAGAAATATGACTTATTTGCATAAATCTCATACATTACTGTAAAATACCAATCCCCATAAGCACAGATAATCATTGGTGTTGTAATATGCTTCGCCCACATTGGACAAGTGGGACTTCCAGTAGAGGAGTTTTCGCCAATTTTGGTTTATCGGGGATAGTCGAGCCTTTGCTCCAGTCTTTGGCTGAAGGATAAGTCTCGAGAATCAATAGTCGATTGCCATCCCGAAGGCGTGCGATGAAGAGGCATTTTTAGTGCGAAATATTTTTCTTTATTTTATCTTTATTAATCCATTAAAAACTCGAGGGATGGGGAGCTAAGGCAATAAGGATACGTGATTTGATCAGTAAACATTATCTCTTATCATTTGGTGGACTCAAACCGTAAAACAAAACCGACGGCTGATCATAAGACCAAAAGACGAAGGCATCAACTCAGCACAAAAATAGGCTGGGCAAGACAGTATGCGTCCCACATGAAGTATGTGGTTAACTACATAACATCTGGCGGGAATTTTACCGTCAAGGTTCCATAGTTCGCGCGTGAACTGCGGACCCGTCATCACACACCTGACAAGTCAAAGCTGCTGACCATGAGGCAGCACGTTGTTGACAAAATAAGGGCACTGTCTGACGCAGTGGAAGTCCAGAGGGGAAAAAGGGGGGGAGCCCGAGAAAACGAACAGTTTTTCTCTGATCCATCTCGAATCTTTCAAGATCCTTCAGTGAGTGTCGACAATCTGCACAAACCAGGGCAGGTCGAAGCATTTTTCAGAGACGATTACGAAGAGCAGCATTTACTTAAAGAAAACTCAGAGAACGTAAATAGCTTTGAAAAGCGATGCAATGCCATCATAACACCTGAGAGGGAATACCCACCCATCACTAAAGAGGAGGTGAAAAAAGTATCAAGACGCATGAAGAACTTTTCCGCTCCGGAACCAGTTGGTATCAAAACCTTCTTGTGGAAGAAGTTTCCTTCAAACCACCAGCCTATTCCATACTGGTTGGTGCAAGGGCGCACAGTACTCCTGCCGAAGATGGGCAACTTAGCTGACCCTAAGAATTACAGGCCAATCACTTGTCTGAACACACTTTATAAGGTTTTCACAGCTATCCTAAAGGATAGGTTTGTTCAGACAATCGGACCTGTGTGGCGAGAGATGTACGAACAACGCGGCTCAAAGAAAGACCTAGCAGGATATCGGGAGATCCTACTGATCGATAGATGTGTCTGCAAAGACGCCGCATCCTACCAACACTACCTATCGATGGCCTGGATTGAATACAGGAAAGCTTTGGGTTCAACCACCCAGAGACTTATTATCTGTCTGCTGGAAAGCTTAAATGTTCATCCGCACATCGTGAGGTACACAGAGAGATTGATGCCACATTTGAAAACCAGATTTAATATCTCATCTGGAAAACATCGAGTGACAACTAACAACGTGACCTTTCAGAGAGGTGTCTATCAGGTCTTTAAGTTCACTTATGTGTTTGGATGCTATGTATTTGGATGGATGCTCTTTAGATTTATACTAAAAATGAAGAGCAATTAAATCTAGCTCTAGAGATTGTCAAGAAATACGCTCAGGAGATTGGAATGGAGTTTGGTTTAGAAAAATGTGCCAAGGTTTATTTGAAGCGCCGAAAACTTGATGGAATCCCTGATGTTACGAACGAGAGAGAGAGAGTGATCTGGTTACCCGTCGTCGGTACAAACCGTTAATTTCAGACAATTGGTTTTATTTTTTTTATAGTGGGGAATCGTTTTTGACCCTACTCCTGGACTGGGAGTTCTTGCCCTTGTAGTGCTGAGATTTTCTAGGGCCTTTAAATAAATGTAGAATGCCCTTTTTACTCAACAAGTGACAAGTTTTTATTTCGTGAAATCCCCAAGGATTTCACTCCAAAAGATCCAAAGTTTTACAAAATTTAAGGTGCAAAAATTTTTAGACTACCGCAACATGCCTTCGGTAGCTAAGAAGAGATGGCGGGCAAGTAAAGTATTCACTAATTTTATTTAATAAAATTTTTCAATTACACTATGGCAAATGAGAGACATGAGCGACGACCGAAAACAAGGCAATTGCTAGCCACGATAATGTTTTATTTTCTAATAAAATTTCACTTGTCGAAAATTACAACATCATCTGACCTTATTCTTGTTGCTTGAAGTGCAGTGCGTCCTCGGTGTGGATCCAGTCGGAAAATTCGCCGCCACCCTCACTTCCACTCAAGCGACACGATCACGATCCTTCGTCATCCATGGTATGGATGAGTTTGGGAAGGGTTTTTGCAATGTTCTCATTTTTGGCCTGGGAATAGATAGCGGCCGGATGCGGTCCGCGTGACCACTAAGCGCTGAATTTTCAAAAATTTGTGCAACTTAGACTCCTGAAGTCACGTGCAGTGTTGCTAAGCAGCTAACTTAAAATCTTTAATTTGAATCAAAATTCCAATAGTTAACTGCGATTTTTCAAGTCCCTTGAATGAGATGCTTCACTTATAATTTTGCGAGTTTCGAAATCGAATTGGTGCTAAATGATTCTAATAATTATTATTAAACTCATTCCATAGTTTGTGGGATATTCTTGTTAGTGAACAAATTGATTATCGTAACTGTATTTTATATTGATCTAAACAAGTCTACTGGTTAATAAAAATACAATTGGCTGCTTTATTAATAAAGAAATATATTCAAATTCAGTTGGTTGCTTCATTAAAAAAAATATTGAAATTAAATTGGCTGCTTTATTATTAAAAAATATATTTAAATTCAGTTGGCTGCTTCATTAATAAAAAAATATTCATATACAATTGGGTGCCTTATCAATAAAAAATATTTAAATATAATTGGCTGCCTTATTAATAAAAAAAATATTTAAATACAATTGACTGCTTTATTAATAAATCATTTTGAAATACAATTGTCTGCTTCTTTAAAAGAAAAATATTTAAATAAAATTCGCTGCTTTATTATTAAAAAATATATATTTAAACTCAGTTGGCTGCTTCATTAATAAAAAAATATTTATATACAATTGGGTGCCTTATCAATAAAAAAATATTTAAATATAATTGGCTGCCTTATTAATAAAAAAATATTTAAATATGATTGACTGCCTTATTAATAGAAAAATATTTAAATACAATTGACTGCTTTATTAATTGAAAAATTCGAAATAAAATTATCTGCTTTCAATACAAAAAAATTTGAATAGAATTGACTGTTTAATCAATAAAAAAATATTTAAATACAATTGGCTGCCTTATTAATAAAAAAATATTTGAATACAATTGGCTGCTGTATCAATAAAAAAGTATTTAAATACAATTCGCTGCTTTATTGATAAAGAAATATCTAAATATAATTGGCTGCTTTATTATTAATTTTTTTTTTAAATACAATTTTGTGCTTTATTATTAGAAAAACATTTAAATAAAATTGGCTGCTTTCTTAATGGAAAAATATATTTAAATTCAGTTGGCTGCTTCATTATTAAAAAATATTTAAATAAAATCAGCTGTTTTATTAATAAAAAAAATATGAAAAGAAGTGGCTGCTTTATTAATAAAATAATATTTAAATACAATTGGGTGCCTTATTTATAAAAAAATATTTAAATACAATTGACTGCTTCATTAATTTAAAAATTTGAAATAAAAATATCTGCTCTTAATAAAAAAAATTTGAATAGAATTGGCTGCTGTATCAATAAAAAAATATTTAAATACAATGAGCTGCCTTATTGGTAAAAAAAATACTTGAATACAATTGGCTGCTTTATTAATAAATTTTTTTGAAACACAATTGTCTGCTTCAATATTAGAAAAATATTTAAATAAACTTGTCTGCTTTATTAATAAAAAAATATATTTAAATTCAGTTGGCTGCTTCATCAATAAAAAAATATTTAAATACAATTTGCTGCTTTAATTATGAAAAATATTTAAATACAATTGGCTGCCTTATCAATAAAAAAATATTTGAATAAAATTGCCTGCCTTATTAATAAAAAAATATTTGAATACAATTGGCTGCTTTATCAATAAAAGAGTATATAAAAACAATTCGCTGCTTTATTGATAAAAAATATTTAGATACAATCGGCTGCTTTATTAATAAATTATTTTGAAATACAATTGTCTGCTTCATTATTAGAAAAATATTTAAATAAAATTGGCTGCTTCATTAATAAAAAAATTTTGTTAATCCAGTTGGCTGCTTCATTAATAGAAAATATTTAAATACAATTTGCTGCTTCAATTATAAAAAATAATCAAATACAATTCGGTGCCTTATCAATAAAAAAATATTTAAATACAATTGGCTGCCTTATTGATAAAAAAATATTTGAATACAATTGGCTGCTGTATCAATACAAATGTATTTAAATACAATTCGCTGTTAAAAGTGACTAGAATTTTTTTATCGCACCTACTTTTAAGTTTTTTGAATTATTTTAGTACTTCACGGAAAATATTATGTATCCCAATTCAAACGAATTCATTTTTTTATTGATTAAAAGTAGTAGTAGTCTCTGTGCAATTTTGAGAAAATCATTAAAAACTTTTTGAAAAGAATGTCATGTTAAATTTGAAATCAAAATTTTTTTAAATCGTCAGAATCTTTAAAAAAAATTGAAACCATTCTGAAATATTCTCAAATATTATGAAATCTTCCAATTTTTTAGAAACCTTGCCAAATTAATGAAATCTTTGTGAAAACTTTTGAAACCTTTAAAAACGTTAAAACCTTTCTGAAATATTTTCAAATTCTTGAAATATTTTGGAATCTTTGAAGTCTTTGTGAAATCTTTGAAAAAATTTAATCTTTTGAAATTCTTCCCAAATCTTTTGAAATTTTTGTTGTTTGTTTTATTTTAGTTTATTTTGGTTGGTTTCAGTTTGTGTTAGTTTAGATGAGTTTAGTTTACTTTAATTTATATTAGTTTATATTAGTTTGGTCCATTTTAGTTTATAATAGATGATATTAGTTTAGATTAGTTCATAGTAGTTTATATTAGTTTTATTTATTATTATTTATTATTATAATTTTATTTAGTTTTTTTAGTTTATTTCAGTTAATATTAGTTCAGTTTAGCTTAATTTTTAGTAGTTAGGTTTAGTTTAGTTTATTTTAATTCATAATAGTCTAGATTAGCTTAGTTTAGGATAGTTTATATTAGTTTATTTTATTTCAGTCTATATTTTAGTTTATATTATTTTAGTTTAGTTTATATTATATTAGTTTATTTATATTATTTATCATATTATATTAGTTTATATTAGTTTAGTTTAGGTTAGATTATATCATTTTAGTTCAAATAAGTTTATATTAGATTAGTTCAGTTTATATTAGCTTACATTAGTTTAGTTTAGCTTATATTATATTGTTTTATATTATTTTAGGTTAGTTTATATTAGTTTAGACTAGTTTATCTTAGTTTAGTTTATTTTAATTCAGTTCAGTTAATATTAGTTTGGTTTCGCTTAATTTTTATTAGTTAGGTTTAGTTTATATTGATTTATAAAAAATTTGTTTATTTTAGTTGATATTAATTTATATGAGTTTAGTTAATTTTAGTTTATATTAGTTTATATTAGCGAATATTAGCTTGGTTTAAATTAGTTTATATTAGTTTAGTTTATTTTAGTTCAGATTTGTTTAGTTCATTTGAGTTTATATTAGTTAGGTTCAATTTATTTTATTTAATTAAATATTAGTTTATTTTAGGTTTGTTTAGATAAGCTTACATTTTTCTAGTTTATTTTAGTTTAGTTTATATTAGTTTGAATTAGTTCAGTTCAGGTTAGTTTATGTTAGTTTATTTCAACTTATATTATTTTAGATTAGTTCAGTTTAGGTTAGTTTATAGGCAGTGTCTATGCCTACCGAAAAAATCTCCCTATACATACCGAAATTTCGGTACAAATAGCCCCTTTTCCAGCTACCCTTATTCGCAACGAAAAAATGTGGCTATTTGTACAGCAATTTCAATACACGTAGCCACGGCCTAGTTTATATTGGTCTATTTTAGTCGATATTAGTTCAGTTTATGTTAGCTTGAATTAGTTTAGCGTATTTTATTTTAGTTTATATTCGTTCATTTTAGTTTAGTTCAGTTAATATTAGTTTATTTTAGTTTAAATAAGCTTATATTAGATTAGTTTAATTTATATTATTTGGTATGAGTTTATTTTTGTTTAGTTTATATTATTTCAGAGTAGTTTATCTTAGTTTAGTTTATATTAGTTTAGTTTATATTGGTTTAGAGCAGTTTATCTTAGTTTTGTCTACGTTAGTTTAGTTGATTTTAGTTTAGCTCAGTTAGGTTTAGTTAATATTAGTTAACTGTATTTTATTTTAGTTTATATTCGTTTATATTAGTTGAGAATAATTTATATTATTTTATTCTAGTTCAAATAAGTTTATATTAGATTGGTTCAGCTTATATCAGTTTACATTGGCTTAGTTCAGTTTATTTGATTTGGTATTATTTGATATAAGTTTAGTTCATTTTAGTTTACATTGTTTTAGATTAGCTTAGTTTAGTTCAGTTTATATAAGTTTAGTTTATTTTAGTTTATATACATTTATATCATTGTAGTTTATATAAGTTTATTTCAATTTATATCAAAAAACTTTATTTTATTTTAGTTTATATTCGTTTATATTAGTTTAGTTCAGTTTATATTAGTTTAGATTATTTCATTCTAGTTCAAATAATTTTATATCAGATTGGTTTTGATTATATTAGTTTACATTGGCTTAGTTTATTTTATTTTATTTAAGTTTATATTAGTTTAGTTTATTTCAGTTTAGCCTTGTTAAGTTAGGTTTAGTTTATATTAGTTTATATTAGTGAAGACTAGCTTAATTCATTTGATTTGATATCAGTATATATAAGTTTAGTTAATTTTAGTTTATATTAGTTTCGAATAGGTTAGTTTAGGTTCATTTATTTTAGTTCATATATATTTATATTATTGTAGTTTATATTATTTAACTTCAATCTATATTAGTTAAGTTTAATTTATTTTAGTTTAGTTCAGTTTATATTAGTTTATTTTAGTTTTGTTCAGTTTATATTAGTTTAGTTTTATTTTAGTTTAGTTTATATTTGTTTAGAGTAGTTTATATTAGCTTAGTTTATCTTAGTTTAGCTCAGGTAGGTTCAGTTTATATTAGTTTAGAGTAGCTTACTTTATTTTATTTGATATTAGTTTATTTCAGTTTATATCAGTTAACTTTATTTTATTTTATCTTCTATAGAATTGGTTCAGTTTAGTTTAGTTTATATTAATTTATTTTAGGTTAGTTTATATTACTTTAGAGTAGTTTAGTTTAATTTTCATTACTTCAGTTTAGTTTATATTATTTAATTTTAGTTCAAACAAGTTTATATTAAATCAGTTTGGTTTATATTAGAATATTTTTCATTAATTAATTTTAGTTTATATTGGTTTCGAATAGGTTAGTTTAGGTTCATTTATTTTAGTTCATATATATTTATATTATTGTAGTTTATATTAGTGATTTCAATCTATATTAGTTAATTTTATTTTATTTTAGTTTAGTTCAGTTTATATTAGTTTATTTTAGTTTAGTTCAGTTTATATTAGTTTAGTTTTATTTGAGTTTAGTTTATATTTGTTTAGAGTAGTTTATATTAGCTTAGTTTTTCTTAGTTTAGCACAGGTAAGTTCAGTTTATATTAGTTTAGAGTAGCTTACTTTATTTTATTTAATATTAGTTTATTTCAGTTTATATTAGGTAACTTCATTTTATTTTAGCTTCTTTAGTATTGGCTTAGTTTAGTTTATATTATTTTATTTTAGTTTATATTAGTTTGGTTTAGGTTAGTTTATATTAGTTTATATTAGTTTAGACTAGCTTACTTTATTCGATTTGATATTTGTTTATATACGTTCAGTTCTATTTAGTTTATAATAGTTTAGATTAGCTTAGTTTAGGTTATTTTATATTAGTTTCGTTTATGTTAGCTTATATTTTAGTGTATTTTATTTTATTTTATATTCGTTTATATTAGTTTAGTTTATTTTAGTTCAGTTTCGGTGAGATTATATTAGTTAAAAGTAGTTTAGCTTAATTTTTTCCAGTTTGGTTTAGTTTAGTTTAGATTAGTTTATATTTTTTTCATTTAGATCAAATAATTTTATATTAGATCAGTTTAGTCTATATTATTTTATATTAGTTTATTTTAGTTTAGTTTAGCATTATTTAGTTAAGGTTAGTTTAGATTAGTTTATATTATTTTATTTTAGTTCATTTTTGTTTAGTTTAGTTTATATTTTTTCACAGTAGTTTATATTAGTTTAGACCAGCTTACTTTATTTGATTTGATATTATTTGATATAAGTTCAGTTCATTTTAGTTTATATTATTTTCTATTAGCTTAGTTTAGGTTAGTTCATATTAGCTTAGTTTATCTTAGCTTATTTTAGTTAAGTATATTTTATTTGAGCTTATATTCGTTTCTTTTAGTTTAGTTCAGTTTACATTGGTTTATATTATTTTATTCTAGTTCAAATATGTTTATATTAGATTGGTTTAGTTTATATTAGTTCAAATTGGTTTGGTTTATATTATATTAATTTTATTTAGGTTAGGTGGGGTTAGTTAGTATTAATTTAGAGTAGTTTAGTCTTATTTTTATTGTCTCAGTTTAGATTAGTTTGTGTTAGATTATATTTATAGGTTATTATACAATATAGTTCATATTATATTATTTTATATCAGTTTATTTTAGTTTAGGTTATATTAGTTTATAGTAGTTTATCCTACTTTTTATTAGTTTATTTTAGTTTGGTTTGTATTAATTTGTTTAGGTTAGTTTATATTAGTTTAGAGTAGTTTAGCTTATATTTTATTAGTTGAGTTTAGTTTAGTTTAGATTAGTTTATATGATTTTATTTTAGTTTAAACAAGTTTATATAAGATTAGTTCAGTTTATATTCGTGTGAAGTAGTTTATCTTAGTTTGGTTTATTTTAGTTTAGGTCAGTGATGTTCAGTTTATCTTAGTTTCGTTTAGTTTATATTAATTTATATTAGTTAAGACTAGCGTACTTTATTTGATTTGGTATTATTTGATATAAGTTTAGTTCATTTTAGTTTACATTGTTTTAGATTAGCTTAGTTTAGTTCAGTTTATATAAGTTTAGTTTATTTTAGTTTATATACATTTATATCATTGTAGTTTATATAAGTTTATTTCAATTTATATCAAAAAACTTTATTTTATTTTAGTTTATATTCGTTTATATTAGTTTAGTTCAGTTTATATTAGTTTAGATTATTTCATTCTAGTTCAAATAATTTTATATCAGATTGGTTTTGATTATATTAGTTTACATTGGCTTAGTTTATTTTATTTTATTTAAGTTTATATTAGTTTAGTTTATTTCAGTTTAGCCTTGTTAAGTTAGGTTTAGTTTATATTAGTTTATATTAGTGAAGACTAGCTTAATTCATTTGATTTGATATCAGTATATATAAGTTTAGTTAATTTTAGTTTATATTAGTTTCGAATAGGTTAGTTTAGGTTCATTTATTTTAGTTCATATATATTTATATTATTGTAGTTTATATTATTTAACTTCAATCTATATTAGTTAAGTTTAATTTATTTTAGTTTAGTTCAGTTTATATTAGTTTATTTTAGTTTTGTTCAGTTTATATTAGTTTAGTTTTATTTTAGTTTAGTTTATATTTGTTTAGAGTAGTTTATATTAGCTTAGTTTATCTTAGTTTAGCTCAGGTAGGTTCAGTTTATATTAGTTTAGAGTAGCTTACTTTATTTTATTTGATATTAGTTTATTTCAGTTTATATCAGTTAACTTTATTTTATTTTATCTTCTATAGAATTGGTTCAGTTTAGTTTAGTTTATATTAATTTATTTTAGGTTAGTTTATATTACTTTAGAGTAGTTTAGTTTAATTTTCATTACTTCAGTTTAGTTTATATTATTTAATTTTAGTTCAAACAAGTTTATATTAAATCAGTTTGGTTTATATTAGAATATTTTTCATTAATTAATTTTAGTTTATATTGGTTTCGAATAGGTTAGTTTAGGTTCATTTATTTTAGTTCATATATATTTATATTATTGTAGTTTATATTAGTGATTTCAATCTATATTAGTTAATTTTATTTTATTTTAGTTTAGTTCAGTTTATATTAGTTTATTTTAGTTTAGTTCAGTTTATATTAGTTTAGTTTTATTTGAGTTTAGTTTATATTTGTTTAGAGTAGTTTATATTAGCTTAGTTTTTCTTAGTTTAGCACAGGTAAGTTCAGTTTATATTAGTTTAGAGTAGCTTACTTTATTTCATTTGATATAAGTTTATTTCAATTTATATTAGTTAACTTTATTTTATTTTAGCTTATATAGTATTGGTTTAGTTTAGTTTATATCAATTTAGTTTAGGTTAGTTTATATTACTTCAGAGTAGGTTAGTTTAATTTTTATTAGTTCAGTTTAGTTCATTTTATTTCATTTTAGTTCAAACAAGTTTATATTAAATCAGTTTAGTTTATATTAGAATATTTTTTATTAGTTAATTTTAGTTTAGTTTATATCAGTTTAGAGTAGTTTATCTTATTTTAGTTTATATTAGTTTAGTTTATATTAGTTAAGTTTATATTAGTTTAGTTTATATTAGTTTAGTTTATTTTAGTTTAGCTCAGTCAAGTTTAGTTTATTTTAGTTTATAAAAGTTTAGATTAGCTTAGTTCAGGTCAGTTTATATTAGTTTTGTTTATGTTACCTTATATTAGTTCAGTGTATTTTATATTAGTTTTTATTCGTTTATATCAGTTTAGTTTATTTTAGTTTAGTTTCGGTTAGATGATATTAGTTTAGAGAAGTTAAGCTTATTTTCTTTTAGTTAGGTTCAGTTTAGTTTAGATTAGTTTATATTAATTTATTTCAGTTAAAATAAGTTTATATTAGATTAGTTTAGTTTATATTATATTATTTTATATTAGTTTATTTTAGTTTAGTTTATATTGGCTTAAAGTAGTTTATCTTAGTTTATTTTGTATTAGTTCAGACTAGCTTACTTCATTTTATTTAATATTATTTGACATGAGTTTAGTTCATTTTAGTTTATATTATTTTAGATTAGCTTAGTCTAGGTTAGATTATATTAGTTTATATTAGTTTAGTTTATTTTAGTTTATATACGTCTATATTAGTTTATTTCAGTTTATATTAGTTAACTTTATTTTATTTCAGCTTCTATAGTATTGGTTTAGTTTAGTTTATATTAATTTAGTTTAGGGTAGTTTATATTACTTTAGAGTAGTTTAGTTTAATTTTTATTAGTTCAGTTTAGTTTACATTATTTCATTTTAGTTCAAACAAGTTTATATTAAATCAGTTTAGTTTATATTAAAATATTTTTTATTAGTTAATTTTAGTTTAGTTTATATCAGTTGAGAGTAGTTTATCTTAGTTTAGTTTATATTAGTTTAGTTTATTTTAGTTCAACTCAGTTAAATTTAGTTTATATTTGTTTATATTAGTTTAGTTCATTTTAGTTTATACACGTTTATATTATTTTAGTTTATATTAGTTTCGTTTAGTTTATTGAAAAAAAAATCTGCCTGGTATATTAAAAAAAAGTTGTATTTGAAATAAAAGTTAAATTGAAATAGAATAAACAAGTGATTGTAGGAGAATGTTTATAGGAATGTTGGGGGTTGATAAAGTGAAAATCAGATGCCGAGGTCACGTGGCATCGACATATTGTTCGCGTCTACCGTGTAATACGACACGTGACCATCTGATACCCCATGAGTGCTCTGTTGCATTCGACCATTAGGAAATGTTTACTATATTTTCAGAGTCAATTCAGAGTTAGGATCAAATTCAATTCAATCACTCAAGTACTTGAAACATCCTCTCCAAATGCCAAATTAATTATTTAAAAAAATAAACTATTTATTTATTTTGCTGCTAGTGCTGATCCGTTTCTATAAATTGCGATTATAGAGTTTGTTATTAAATTAAATTTATTTTATTTTATTTGAATAACTTTTAGTCAGTTTGTTTCAGTTAATATTAGTTTAATTTAGTTTCGTTTCTATTAGTTTATTTTATTTTAGTAAGCCTATATTGGTTTGGTTTAGTTTTGTTTATATTAGTTTATTTTACTTCATTTTATTTTATATAGTTTATACTGGTTGAGTTTAGTTCAGTTTATTTTAGTTAATTTCATTTTATGTTAGTTTATATTGATTTAGTTTCGTTTCGTTTATATTCGTTCAGTTTAGTTTATTTTAGTTTAGTTTTAGTTTTAGTAGAAAATTAATCTTCTTGGTTGCATTTTTTTTTAAATTAGAAATTCATGTATTTTGTTGAAAGTTAATTTTTTGTTTGATAAAGATAATTAGTTTTAGTTGCAAATTCATCTATTTTACTGAAAATTAATTAATAAAACTAAAAACTTAATTCTTCAATTTCTGGCTGGAAATGGATATTTTTGAATTAGAAATTCAACTATTTGATTTAAAATTTATGTATTTGGTGAAAAATATATTTTGTGTTGAAAATTGATATTTTTCAGATAAAAAAATTCATCTGTTCTGTTGAAAAATCATTTTTTCTTTAGATTTCATCTCTTTAGTTACAAATTTTAGTATTTTCTTAAAAATTGTTGTTTTTTTTTGTTAGAAATTATTATTATTTTTTTGTTTAGAAAATAAATCCACTTGTTCAAAAATCAGCATTATTAGTTGATTATTTGCTTTTTTATTTCTTCTTTTAACTGAAAATTTAATTATTCCATTATGGGGTGAAACTTGATATATTTGAGTTGAAAATTCATCTGCTTGGTTCAAAATGGAACTATTTTATTCAAAATTAATTTTTTAAACTGAAAAATCAAATATACTATTTTTGTCAAAACTTTTATTATTCAACTGAAAATTCCACCATTTGGTTAAAAATTTATGTAATTATATGCGTTGTTTGTTTATATTAGTTTAGTTTATATCTGTTTAATTTAGTTTAAATCAGTTTACTTTATTTTACATTAATTTAGTTTATTTTAGTTTATATTATTTTATTTCCGTTAATTTAGGTTTATATTTGTTTATCACAGTTTACATTTAGTCTATAATATTTTAGTTTATATCAGTTTCGTTTAGGTTAGTTCACATTAGTTTATATTATTTTAATTTATATTAGTTAACATTACTTTCGCTTGATTTATATTAGTTTATTTTGTTTTAGATTAATCCAGTTTGGTTTATTTTAGTTTACATTAGTTTATACTAGTTTAGTTTAGCTTAGTTTAGGTTGGTTTGTATTTGTTTAGTATATATAAATTTACCTTACCTTATTTTATTTTATATTAGTTTAGTTTAATTTACATTAGTTTAGTTTAATTTATATCAGTTTAGTTTAAATTAGTTTATATCAGATAATTTTTTAGTTTTATTTTGATTTTTAATTATTTATATTAGTTTAGTTTATTTTAGTTTAGGGGAGAGTATATCAGATTATATTAAATTATTCAAGTTTAATTTATTTATCTTAGTTTACTTTATTGTAGTTTATCTCATATTATAATAGTTCAGATTAGTTCATATTAGTTTCATGCATTTTATTTTAGGTTATATTAGTTTACATTAGTTTAGTTCATATTGATTCAGTTTTTATTAGTTTAGTTTATATTAGTTTGTATGTGTTCAGTTCATTTTAGTTTATATTAGTTCAGTTTAGGTTAGTTTACCTTAGTTTAGTTTATATGAGTTTAGTTTATTTTAGTTTAGTTCAGTTAATATTAATTTAGTTTAGCTTAATTTTTATTAGTCAAGTTTATCTTAGTTCAGTTAATTTTAGTTTAGATTAGTTCTTATAATTATGGTTCATTTTAGTTCATATTAGTTCATATTAGTTCATATTTATATTTCATATAAATAGTTTATATTATTATATATTAGTTTATTTTCGTTTATTTCAGTTAATACTAGTATAGTCTTGACTAATTTTGATTTGTTAAGTCTAGTTTAGCTTAGTTTAGTTTTTAAAAGTTTATATCAGATTCTATTAGTCTAGATTAGTTCATGTTAGTTTATAATAGTTTCTCTTAGTTTAGATTAGTTTATATTAGTATATTTTATTTCAGTTTATATTAGTTTAGTTTTTGTTAGTTCATATTAGTTTGATGTATATTATTTTAGTTTATATTAGTTCATATTAGTTTGGTTTATATTAGTTTACTTTATTTTAGTTTATATTAGTTAAGTTTATTCTTGGTTATTTTATATCAGATTATATTGGTTTAGGTTAGTTCAAATTAGTTTATGCTAGTTTTTATTAGTTCAAGTCACTTTAGTTTAGGATAGTTTTTATTAGTTCATTTTAGTTTGATGTATTTTATTTTAGATTAGTTTAGATCAGGTTAGTTTATATTAATTTATATTAGTTTATGTCAGATTAATTTAGTTTAGATTTTTGTTGTTGTTAATTATTTATATTAGTTTATATTAGTTTAGTTTAGGGCAGAGGATATCAGTTTATATCAGATTAGTTCAGTTTAATTTATATGACTGAATGTTAGTTTATTTATTTCATAAAAGTTTAGTTTCAGTTTTATATAATTCGTTTATTTTAGTTATTTTAGTATAGTGTAGTATAATTAATTTTAGTTCATATTATTGTATATTAGCATAGCTTAGTTCATTCAGTTCACTTTATTTTAGATTATTTTAGATATTAGTTTAGTTTAGCTTTATTTTCATTAGTTAGGTTCAGTTTATCTTAGTTTAGTTTATTTCAGTTTATATCAGATTATATTGGTTCAGATTAGTTCATATTAGTTTATGTTAGTTTGTATTAGTTTAAGTTACTTTAGTTTAGGAAAGTTTATATTAGTTTAGTTTATGTTGGTTCATTTTAGTTTGATGTATTTTATATTAGTTTAGATTAGTTTATAATAATTTATACTAGTTTAGTTTAAATTATCTTATATCAGAATGATTTAGTTTAGTTTAGTTTATTTTCATTGTTAATTATTTATATTAATTTATATCAGTTTAGTTCAGGGTAAAGTATATCAGTATATATCAGATTAGTTTAGTTTAATTTATATGAGTTTATTTCAGTTTATTTCCTTTCATACAAGTTTAGTATTAGTTTTATATGATTAGTTTATTTTAGTTAATTTTAGTTTAGATTAGTTCATATCCGTATAGTTTCGAACAATTAATTTTACTTTATATTAGTGTATGTTAGCTTAGTTCAGCCTAATTTTTATTTGTTGAGTTTAGTTTATCTAAGTTTAGTTTTTAAAGAGTTTATATCAGATTCTATTAGTTTAAATTAGTTCATGTCAGTTTATATTAGTTTACTTTATTCTAGTTTAGTTGATATTAGTTCAGTTTATCCTAATTTATTTTATTTTGGTTTATATCAGATTCTATTAATTTAGATTAGTTCATATTAGTTTATGTTATTTTGTATTAGTTAAGTTACTTTAGTTTAGGATAGTTTATATTAGCTCAGTTTATGTTAGTTTATTTTAGTTTGATGTATTTTATTTTAGTTTAGATTAGTTTAGGTTGATTTATATTAATTTATACCAGTTTAATTTAAATTAGTTTATATCAGATTAATTTAGTTTAGTTCAGGCTATTTTTATTTTTAATTATTTATGTTAGTTTAGATTCGTTTATTGTAGTTTAGTTTAGGGTAAAGTATATCAGTTTATATTAGTTTAGTTAAATTTAATTTATATAAGTTTAGTATTAGTTTCATATAATTAGGTCATTTTAGTTATTTCAGTTTATATTATTTTATATCAGTATAGTTTATAATAATTGATTTTAGTTTATATTAGTGTGCATTAGCATACTTTAGTTTCATTGAGTTTACTTTATTTTAGTTTATTTCAGTTACTAATATTTTAGTTCAGCCTCATTTTTATTAGTTAAGCTATGTTTATCTTAGTTTATTTTAGTTTATATCAAATTATATTAGTTTGAATTATTTCATATTATTTTTTATTAGTTTAAATTAGTTTAGTTTATTTTAGTTTATTTCAATTAATATTAGTTGACATTAGCCTTTTTTTTATTAGTTAAGTTCAGTTTATCTTAGTTTAGTTTATTTTAGTTCATATCAGATTATATTAGTTTAGAGTAGTTCATATTAGTTTGTATTAGTTTAAGTTACTTTAGTTTAGGTTAGTTTATACAAGTTTATTTCAGTTTATAATAGTTTAAATTAGTTCAGTTTAGGATAGTTTATATTGGTTTATTTTATTTCAGTCTATATTAGTTTATATTAGTTAAGTTAATGTTAGTTCATATTAGTTTGTTGTATATTATATTAGGTTATATTAATTATATTAGTTTGGTTTAATTTATATTTTTTTATATATGTTTAATTCACTTTAGTTTCTATTATTTCAGTTTAGGTTAGTTTATATTAGTTTATATAGGTTTAGTTTATTTTATTTTAGTTCAGTTATTATTAGTTTAGTTCAGCTTAATCTTTATTAGTTGAGTTAAGGTCAACTGAGTTCAGTTTAGTTTAGTTTAAATTAGTTCCTGTAAGTTTAGTTCATATTATTTCATATTAGTTTAGATCAGCTCAGGTTATTTTATATTAGTTTACTCTATTTTACATTAGTTTATATTAGTTTGTGTTTGTTTATTTCAGCTAAGATTAGTTTAGTTTAGCCTAAACCTTATTTATTAAGTTTAGTTTAGCTTAGTTTTGTTTTTTAAAAGTTTATATCAGATTTTATTAGTCTAGATTAGTTCATGTTAGTTTATATTAGTCAAGATTAGTATGATTTGGATTGGTTCATATAAGTTTATTTTATTTTATTCTATATTAGTTTATATTAATTTATACTAGTTCATGTTAGTTTGATGGATTTTTTATATTAGTTCATATTAGTTTAGTTTATATTAATTTAAATTATTTTAGTTTAGTTTATATAAGTTTAGTTTATGTTTGTTCATATTAGTTTGATGTATTTTTTTATTAGTTCATATTAGTTTAGTTTATATTAGTTTATTTCATTTTAGTTTAGTTTATATCAGTTTAGTTCATCCTTGTTTATTTTATTTTAGTTTATATCAGATTATATTGGTTTAGATTAGTTCATATTAGTTTATGTTAGTTTGTATTAGTTTACGTGATTTTAGTTTAGGATAGTTTATATTAGTTTAGATTATTTTAGTTTTGTTCAGTGAATATAAGTTTAGTTTAGCTTAATTTTTATCAGGTATGTTCAGTTTATTTTGGTTTATATTAGTTTCAATAAGTTTAGTTCATTTTAGTTCATATTAGTTTAGATTAGCTTAGTTGAGGTTATTTTATATTAGTTCACTTTATTTTAGTTTATATTAGTCTATTTATTTCATTAAATATTAGTTTAGTTCAGCCAAGTTCTTATTTGTTAAGTTTAGTTTATATTTGTTTTTTTTTAAATTTTATTTTAGTTTATATCAGTTTAGTTCATCCTTGTTTATTTTATTTTAATTCATATCAGATTATATTGGTTTAGATTAGTTCATATTAGTTTATGTTAGTTTGTATTAGTTTACGTTACATTAGTTTAGAATAGTTCATATTAGTTCAGATTATTTTAGTTTAGTTCAGTTAATATAAGTTGAGTTTGGCTTAGTTTTCATTAGGTAAGTTCAGTTTATTTTATTTGAGTTTATTTTAGTTTATATTAGTTTCAATAAGTTTAGTTCATTTTAGTTCATATTAGTGTAGATCAGCTTAGTTGAGGTTATTTTATATTAGTTTACTTTATTTTAGTTTATATTAGTCTGTTTTAGTTTATTTCATTTAATATTAGTTTAGTTTAGCCAAGTTTTTATTCGTTAATTTTAGTTTATATTTGTTCATTTTATTTTAGTTTAGTTTATATCAGTTTAGTTCATCCTTGTTTATTTTATTTTAATTCATATCAGATTATATTGGTTTAGATTAGTTAATTTCAGCAAATGAAGATTTTTCAGTCAAGAAAAAAATATCAACCAAAGCGTCGAGTTTTCAACCCCAAAATATGACTTTTCAACAAAAAAATTCATTTTTAACAACAAAAAAACGTATTTCTAACCAAAAAATAAATTTTCAAACAAAAAAAAAAAAAATTGCAACCAAAAAAAAACTAATTCTGCAAAATAGTTAAATTTTCAATCAAGAAATTAAATGTCAACCAAAAAATTAACTTTCAACAAAAAAAACGAATTTTCAAGAATATAGTTGAATTTTCAACACCAAAATATGAATTTTTAACCCCAATTTATGAATTTTCAACGAAAAAGCTAATTTCAACCAAACAGTTAATTTTCAACAACAACAAAATGAATTTCCAACCAAAAAATGAATTAAAAAAAAAATTCAACCCAAAAAAAACGAATTCTACAAAATAGTTAAATTTTCAATCAAGAAATTAATTTTCAACCAAAAAATTAACTTTCAACTAAAAAACGAATTTTCAAAAATATAGTTGAATTTTCAACACCAAAATATGAATTTTTAACCCCAATTTATGAATTTTCAACCAAAAAGTTAATTTCAACCAAATAGTTCATTTTCAACAACAAAAAAACGAATTTACAAACAAAAAATGAATTTTCAACAACAACAAAAAAACCATTTTCAACAACAAAAAAACGACTTTTCAAAAAAATAGTTCAATTTTCAACCAAAAAATTAAGTTTCGACAAAAAAAAAATGAATTTTCAAACAATATAGTTAAATTTTCAACACCAAAATATGAACTTTCAACCTCAAAATATAAATTTTCTACAAAAAAGTTGATTTTTGAACTAATAGTTCATTTTAAACAACAAAAAAACGAATTTTCAACTAAATTGTTAATTTTCAACCAGAGATTAATTTCAATAATAAAGATTTTTCAGGCAAGGAAAACAATATCAACCAAAGCGTTGAATTTTCAACCACAAAATACGATTTTTCAACAATAAAGTTAATTTAAACCAAATAGTTCATTTTCAACAACAAAAAAAAACGAATTTTCAACAAAATAGCGAAATTTCCAACTAATAATAATTTTGCAGTCACTGAAGAAAAAGAAATTTCATCCAAAAGGTTGAATTTTCAATAACAATATTTTCTACAAAATAGTTGAATTTTCAATTGAAAAAAATAAATATTCGATAAAAAAGTTAATTTTCAACCAAATAGTTTTATTTTCAAACAAATAGCTTAATTTTCAACTAAGAAGATTAATTTCTTACCAAAAGGGACAAATTGTTAACAAAATAGCTAATTTTTTAAATACAAAAGAAATATTTTTAACTACAAATGAAGTTGGTAATTTTTCCGCTGAAAAAATAATTTTTTTAATAATAGCGAAATTTTCAACTAATAATAATTTTTCAGTCAGTGAAGAAAAATAAATTTTATCCAAAAGTTCCAATTTTCAATGTTAATGTTTCCTACAAAATAGTTGAATTTTTAATTTTAAAAATATATATTCAGCACAAAATTCAATTTTCAACAAAATAGCGAAATTTTCAACTAATAATAATTTTTCAGTGAGTGAAGAAAAAGAAATTTCATCCAAAAGGTTGAATTTTCAATTTTAATATTTTGTGCAAAATAGTTGAATTTTTAATTAAAAAAAAAATATATTTAACGAAAAATTTAATTTTTAACGAAATAGTTTAATTTTCAAACAAATGGCTTAATTTTCAACTAAGAAGATTAATTTCTTACCAAAACGGACAAATTTTTAACAAAATACATCAATTTTCAACCAAATAGTTGAATTAAAAAAAATAGTTTATATTTTATCCAAAAAGGACGAATTTTAAATAAAACACTTGACTTTCACACCAAAAAGGATTCTTTTATCAAAGTTGTTGAATTTTTAATTTAATAAACAAATTTTTTACAAAAAAAGAATTTTCATCGAAAAATTTAATAGCTGCAATTTTCGGCCCAAACTTTTTAAATTTTATTTTTTAGATTATTGTAAATGTTTTTTGATTGTGATTCAAAAAGTAAAAATAAAAAATACGTGAAAAAAGAAAAAAGGAAAGATATTTGCAGGTGGCCTTTTTGCCTTCTATTATATATATATATTTTTTTTAGTTTGACCAAATTTGTTAGTTGTTGTTTTTTTAATTTCCAAGAATATTATAGTCAAATTTTAATGTTAAATTCAAATTAGGATTTATTCTGAATTTAATTTCTCAAATTTGAATATATATAATCATTTTTGGTTCTGATACGAAAATATCTTTCCATTTTACTCGTCTAATCGAGAATTTTTTTTTTCTGTGAAGTGTTTTGGTAAAAATATGTTTTTTACATTCTCATAAGTGGGCCAAGATTGAAATTTATTCTATGCTCAAAGAAGATAATATTTTGTTTGGAATACGTTTATCTTATGCATACATGAAAACTGTTAAATTTAGTTAACTCTTTTACAAATAAAACTTTTTATGCGGCATATTTTCATAACAATGAAGATATGAAACACTTTGTTTGAACACTTAAAATTCAAAATGGAATAATTTTGTCATTTTTAACACATGAAATTACTAATATTTAAAATTGAAGAATTTGAATTTATTATAAATAAAATTTTTAATTTATTTTTAACGTCCAATATTGAAACTTGTCTACGAAAATATTGAAAATAAAAAAAATCCATTGATCTTTGTACAACACATACTTAAATAAAAAAAGAGAAAATATAAATTTAATTTTGATTTTGATTATATTTTAATATTTATGTTTTAACTTTGAAATTCTAAACTGAAAATTTAAATTTAAAATCAAACAATACTGAACGTTTAAATTAATAATTTCAAAAATTCAATTAGAGAATGGGTAATTTCAAAACCTATCAATCTGAAGCTATTGAATTTATTAAAAATTTCAGTCAAAATTTAATTAATTATAAATAAATTAAATTCAATCCTTTTGAAATTGTACAATTTCTCAAATCATTCACAACTGTTTGCCTTTTTCTGCAAACTCTACAAAATCTACTTTTTATTTTACATTTTTTTAGAATCTTATTTACAAATTTGAAAATATTTTCATAATTTTTTAAAAATTTCTAAATAATTTTTCAAATCATTCAATTTTTTCCTAAATCTATTTATAAATCCTGCGAAATTAATAAATTTTTCCTCAAAATCTTCCAGATTATTATTTTTACATTTTTGGAAATCTTTCGAAAGCTTTTTAAATATTCGCTTGAAATTAATTTTTGAAAACAAATCATTTTCAATTTTTCAAGGAATTTTAATAATTTGTTTTTACTATTTGGAAACCTTTTAAAATGCTTGAAAATCTTTTACTTTTTTTGTTTAAAATCTTAAAAAATCTACACTTTATTTTACATTTTTTTGAATTTTCACAAATTTAAAATTATTTTCAAAATTTGTTCAAAACTTCTAAATTTGTTTTAAAATGATTCGATTTTTTTCCAAAACTATTTGTAGATCATGCGAAATAAAAAAATGCCCTTAAATCTTCCAGATTATTATTTTTACAATTTTGGAAATCTTTTGAAATCTGTTTAAAAATTCGTTTAAAATTAATTTTGAAAAAAAATCATTTTCAATTTTTCAAGGAAATTTAATATTTTTTTTTATCATTTTAAAAACTTTTACAATTCTTGAAAAGCTTCTACATTTTTCGTTTAAAATCTTTAAGAATCAACATTTTATTAAAAATTTTTTGGAATTTTTAAAATTTTGAAATTATTTTCAAAATTTGTTCAAAACTTCTAAATATCTTTTAAAATGATTCGATTTTTTTCCAAAACTATTTGTAAATCATGCGAAATTAAAAAAATGGCCTTAAATCTTCCAGATGGTTATTTTTACAATTTTGGAAATCTTTTGAAATCTTTTTAAATACTCGCTTGAAATTAATTTTTGAAAAAAAATCATTTTCAATTTTTCAAGGAATCTTATTAATTTTTTTTATTATTTTAAAACCTTTCACAATTTTTGAAAAGCTTCTACATTTTTCGTTTAAAATCTTCGAAAATCTAACTTCTATTTTCCATTTTTTTCAATCTTTACAAATTTAAAATTACTTTCAAAATTTTTTCAAAAGTTCTAAATATATCTTAAACTTAGTTCAAATTCTTCCAAATTTACAACTGTTAAATTGCTATTTATTCATCAAAGCCAATGTTTTGAAATATTCTTAAATATTCTGTTAAAATTAATTGTTCAAAATAAAAGTAATTTCAAAATTTCTCAGGAATCTTAAGATAATTTTTGTATTATTTTGAAACCTTTCAAAATTCATAAAAGTTTCAAAATTTTATTTAAAACATCTAAATATCTCCTTAACTTACTCGAATAATTTTTTTATAAGTTAGAACAATTAACAATAACATAGTAACAATTCAGTTTAAAATTATTCAGTTCCGAAAATTTAATTTATAATTGTGCATTTTAAATAATACAGTCAAACATTGCTGTCCTTCAAAAAATTGTTCTTTTTCTTAACTAAAAATGTTCAAATTGAATTCGTTAAAAATATATATATGTTTTTTTAACTTGGTTAGCTTTCTCGTGAAATTATGAGTATTTGTACAATTTTGACGTAGATAAAGAAGTAATAATGAATCTGCAAAAATGGTACAGGTAATAATTATTACGACAATTTACTACATCATTCACTGAAGCATTGTTACCAAATTTTTTATCTCTTCCCTCGCAGATTATGTACATAAGTGGACCTTGAAGTACCTAAGACACTGAAATAAGACTCGTTTTAATTAAATTTCTAATTATTTTCCTTCACGCGTCTTGAACGTGACAGAAGACGAACAACTTTATGTTATATCTACTACATAAATTGTTTATTCACAAAAATAAAAATTTTCCATACCGTTTCGCTTGAATTAAATTCGATGAGACTTTTGATCCTTATCAATTAGGTTCAACCAATAGATTTTAAATTTGTATAAAATTCGTCCAGCTTTTCCCAACCACTTAAATGACCCCCAAGAGTCCAATCCCCTGTGCAGCTCTCCCTAGACTCAGAAATCGACCCTGAGTATAACAATGTCCTTGTTTAGCACTCCATTGCACCAAAAATTACTCCTAAGTATAAAAACGCCATGTTCATCCCTTCCACATATATCACCCCTAAGTGTCCACTCCCCCTGTGCATCTCTCACCAGGTCCCGAAATCGAACTTATGTATACAATTTCCTCGTTTAGCACTCCAGAGCCACAAAAATCACACCTAAGTATGAAAGACCCCTTTTTACCGCTTGCTAGACTCAAAAATCATCTTTAAGTATAAAAGATCCTTGTTCAATCCTTCCTAGCCCCAAAAATCAATCCTAAGTATAAGATTCCCTTGTCCAGCTCTCCTCAGATCCAGGAATCGGCCCCAAGTATACAATTTTCTTGTTTAGCACTCCACAGCCGCAAAAATTACCCCTAAGTATAAAAAACGCTTGTGCAGCCCTTTTCAGTTTCAAAAATCACCCCTAAGTATAAAAGACCCTTGTTCAGCACTCCCTAGCTACAAAAATCGTTCTCCAGTATAAAAGATTCTTGTCCAGCCCTCCCAAGCCCCAAAAATCATCCTTAAGTATAAAAAATCCTTGCTCAATCCTCCCTGGCCCCAAAAATCAATCCTAAGTATAAGATTCCCTTGTCCAGCTCTCTTCAGATCCAGGAATCGGCCCTAAGTATACAATTTCCTTGTTTTGCAATCCACAGCCCCAAAAATTACCTCTAAGTATAAAAACCGCTTGTTCAGCCCTTTCCAGTTTCAAAAATCATCCCTAATTATAAAAGATCCTTGTTCAATCCTCCTTAGCCCCAAAAATCAATCCTAAGTACAAAGTTCCCTTGTACAGCCCCCCCTAGCCACAAAAATCTTCCTTAAGTATAAAAGATCCTTGTCCAGCCCTCCCCAGCCCCAAAAATCACCCTCAAGTATGAAAGATCCTTGTTCAATCCTCCCTAGCCCGAAAGACTACCCCTAAGTATAAAAGACCCTTGTCCAGCCCTCCCCAGCCACAAAAATCTTTCTTAAGTATAGAAGATGCTTGTTCAGCCCTCCCTAGCCCCAAAAATTATCCTTAAGTATAAAATATCCTTGTGTAATCCTTCCTAGCCCCAAAAATCACCCCGAAGTACAAAAGACCCTTGTTCAGCCCTCTCTAGCCACAAAACTTTTTCTTAAGTATAGACGATCCTTGTCCAGCCCTCCCTAGCCCCAAAAATCACCCTCAAGTATAAAAGATCCTTGCTCAATCCTCTCTAGCCCGAAAGATTACCCCTAAGTATAAAATACCCTTGTCCAGCCCTCCCTAGCCACAAAAATCTTTCTAAGTATAGAAGATCCTTGTCCAGCCCTATCTAGACCCAAAAATAATCCTCAAGTATAAAAGATCCTTGTTCAATCCTCCCTAGCCAGAAAGATTACCCCTAAGTATGAAAGACCCTTGTTCAGCTCTCCCTAGCCACAAAAATCTTTCTTAGGTATAAAAGATCCTTGTCCAGCCCTCCCTAGACCCAGAAATAATCCTTAACTATAAAAGATCCTTGTTCAATCCCTCATAGCCCCAAAAATCACCCCGAAGTATAAAAGACCCTTGTTCAGCCCTCCCTAGCCCCAAAAATAATCCTTAAGTATGAAAGATCCTTGTTCAATCTTTCCTAGTCCCAAAAATCACCCTGAAGTATAAAAGACCCTTGTTCAGCCCTCCCTAGCCCCAAAAATCATCTTTGAGTCTAAAATATCCTTGTTCAATCCTTCCTGTCCCCAAACATCACCCTGAGGTATAAGAGACCCTTGTTCAGCCCTCCCTAGCCACAAAAATCTTCCTGAAGTATAAAAGATTCTTGTTGAGCCCTCCCTAGCCCCAAAAATCATCCTCAAGTATAAAAAATCCTTGACAAGCCCTCCCTAGCCAAAAAAATCTTCCTGAAGTATAAAAGATCCTTGTCCAGCCCTCCCCAGCCCCAAAAATCATCCTTAAGTATAAAATATCCTTGTTCAATCCTCTCTAGCCCGAAAGATTGCCTCTAAGTGTAAAAGACCCTCGTCCAGCCCTTTCTAGCCACGAAAATCTTTCTTAAGTATAAAAGATCCTTGTCCAGCCCT
Organism: Andricus grossulariae; assembly: GCA_011634705.1. Classification (NCBI taxonomy): domain Eukaryota; kingdom Metazoa; phylum Arthropoda; class Insecta; order Hymenoptera; family Cynipidae; genus Andricus; species Andricus grossulariae. The sequence continues at coordinate 158,668,707 of JAABKJ010007545.1, forward strand.
CCCTAGCCCCAAAAATCATCCTTGAGTATAAAAGCTCCTTGTTCAATTCTTCCTAGCCCCAAAAATCACTGTTAATTATGAACGACCTTTGTCTAGCCCTCCCTAGCCTCAAAAGTCTTCCTCAAGTATAAAAGATCCTTGTTCAGCCCTTCCTAACCCCAAAAATCACCCCTCAGTTCAAAATTCCCTTTTCCAGCTCTCCCCATATCCAGAAATCATCCCGAAGTATAAAATTCTCTTGTTCATTTCTCCCTAGCCCCCAAAAATACTTTTAAGTATAAAATTCCTTACCCACCTCTCCCCCGACTCAGAAATCGATCCGAAGTATACGATCTTCTTGTTTAGCACTTCACAGCCCCAAAAATTACTCCTAAGTATAGAAAAAACCTTGTCCAATCTTCCTTAGCCTCCAAAATTACCCCTAAGTATAAAAAACCTTGTCCAGCCCTTCCTACCCCCAAAAATCTCCCCGAAGTATTAAATACCCTTGTCTACCTCAACCCAGTATCAGAAATCGACTCTAGGTATACAACATCCTTATCTAGCACTTCTCAGCCCCAAAAATGACTTCTAAGTTTAAAAAAACCTTGTCCAACCTTCCTTAGCATCAAAAATCACACCAAAGTATAAAATTCAGCCCTTTCCTGCCTTAAAAATCACCCCTAAACATAAAAAATCCTTGTTCAGCCCTCCATACCCCTAAAAAACACCCTTAAGTATAAAATTTCCTTTTCAGCTCTCCCCTGACACAGAAATCGATCTGAAGCATACAATCTCCTTGTTTAGCACTCAACAGCCCCAAGAATTACCCCTCAGTATAAAAGCCTTACGTCCAGCCTTTTCCAGCACCAAAATTCTCCCCGAAGTGTTAATTTCCTTTGTCTGGCTCACCCCAGTCTCAGAAATCGACCCTAAGTATACAATCTCCTCGTCTAGAACTTCTCAGCCCCGAAAATTACCCCTAAGTATAAAAGCCTTTTGTTCAACCTTTTCCAGCCCCATAGATCTCCTCAAAGTATTAAATTCCCTTATTCAGCTGAACCCAGCATCAGAAATCGACCCTAAGTATACAGTCTCCTTGTTTAGCACTCCACAGCCTCAAAAATTACCCCTCAGTATAAAAGCCTTACGTTCAGCCTTTTCCAGCACAAAAATTCTCCCTGAAGTTTTAAATTCCTTTGTCTGGCTCACCCCACTCTCAGAAATCGACCCTAAGTATACAATCTCCTCGTCTAGCACTTCTCAGCCCCGAAAATTACCCCTAAGTATAAAAGCCTCTTGTTCAGCCTTTTCCAGCCCCATAAATCTCCTCAAAGTATTAAATTCCCTTATTCAGCTGAACCCAGCATCAGAAATCGACCCTAAGTATACAGTCTCCTTG